>SKCR01050258.1:0-37988 GCA_019454045.1 Zanthoxylum bungeanum | reverse complement strand
TCCAAGAAGCATTATTTGAACTAATATAAAGTAATATTTTCTTAACACTTTTCATTGTACTTCGTGCTAGAGTAAGTTAGAGACGGTTTAAAGGTTTAAGTGTCTAGTAAAATGAGTTTATGGTAGCAGGTTTTTCATGTACATTCACAGGTGTGTTTTACCTATGTTATCTTGCGTTGAATTTTTCATAAAGAGATTTTTTCTTATTTTTCCCCTTTTTATGCCAAATTGAGAGATGTAAATTTCTCTTAATTTGGCTTGGTGGTTTTCAAGTAGATTTATTTGGCTTGCCATCTGGTTTTGAATCTTGGGGGAAGTAAGAATATACAAAATTAAATTTGGTCTTTGCCATCCCCTTACCTTTTATTAAAAAAAAGAGAGAGATGTTAACTTCTCAACCAAAATCTACAGATGATATGGAAGTAATTGCATGATGCTAATGATGTATATGTGTCTTTGTAAACTAGCTTGGGTTCAACACTTGTTTTCAGTCATATTAGCTGTAAGCGCCTATGTCTTGGTATGAATGTGGTGCCAATTCTAGCAAATGTACTCATATTCTTTATTGTCCAATCTTATGGCAGTTATGGGTTGCGCTGCTTGTTGCCACTAATAGCAATGCATGGTTTGGAACAGCAGTGCTAGTAACTAACATGAGGAATTTCCCCCTCAGTAGAGGAACTGTTGCCGGCATCCTCAAAGGTTATGTTGGAATTAGCGCTGCAATATATACCGTGTTATACAATCTGGTGCTTCAGGAGTCTGCAACAATACTTCTGCTATTCCTGGCACTTGGGCTTCCTATCATCTGTTTAGTCACAATGTACTTCATCCGGGCATGTACACCAGCTTCTGGAGAAGACTCTTCAGAGCATGCCCATTTTATTTTCACCCAAGCTGCAAGTGTTTTGCTCGCTATCTTTGTTGTCGCAATTTCGATAACAAGCGATTATGTTTCTCTAAGTGATGCTCTTTCCTATATATTACTTGCCATAATGGTTGTACTTCTGATGTCTCCTTTAGCAATTCCTGTCAAGATGACCCTTTTCCCTGCAAAGACCAAGAAACGTATTCCACCCGCTGGCTCTTCAGATAATTTGGTTCAAGAAGAGGGTGATTCAACACAAACAGATCCTTTGTTGACACCCTCTTCTTCTGCTGCATATCTTGGAAGTTTTTACGAGAGTGACGATGTCTCAGATGTAGAGATTCTTCTTGCCGTGGGGGAGGGGGCAGTGAAGGAGAAACGGAGACCCAGGAGGGGGGAGGATTTCAAATTAGGTGAAGCTTTTGTTAAGGCTGATTTCTGGCTTCTTTGGGTTGTATACTTTCTTGGGGTTGGAGCTGGAGTCACAGTTCTCAACAATTTGGCACAAATTGGGGTTGCATTAGGAGTCAATGATGCTACTGAATTGTTGTGTCTCTTCAGCTTGTGCAATTTTGCTGGTCGCCTTGGCTCGGGTGTTCTTTCGGAACACTATGTCAGGTCATTGCTCATTGAATTTTTACTTGAGAGCTAAAGAAATGCAAATGTTTCTTGTTTTGTTTGAAAAGTTGACACCACAGTTGAATTTTCCTGTTAGCATACCTAACATGATTTCACATAGTTACAATTTAAAGTTCTTACACTCCACAATTTACATGAATTCTTTCCCCATTCCGTTCTTTATTCTCTGTTCAAGGACTCGGGATGCCTCCTATTTAGTCTTGACATTCCTTTGGAATTATGTTAATTGCAGATCAAAAGCAATTCCTCGGACGGTTTGGATTACATGCACACATTTAATTATGGTCTTGACATTCCTCCTGTATGCATCAGGATTCAGTGGCACCCTATATGCTGCGACTGTACTGCTTGGAGTCTGTTACGGCACCATATACTCTTTGATGGTTCCAACTGCTTCTGAGCTTTTCGGCTTGAAACATTTCGGCATTATTTATAACTTTATACTGCTGGGTAATCCTATCGGTGCAGTCCTTTTCTCCAGCCTACTTGCTGGTAAATCATACGATGCAGAAGCTGCCAAGCAAGGAAGTTCCACCTGCATAGGTGTTGAGTGCTTCAGGCTTACATTCCTGGTCCTAGCTGGTGTCTGTGGACTTGGCACCATCTTGAGCATAATTTTGACAATCAGAATCCGACCCGTTTACCAGATGCTTTACGCCGGAGGTTCGTTTCGTGTACCTGAAACTTCAGGCCACTGAAAAGGGTAAATGCCCGTTTAGTTCCTAAAAATAGGTTAAATGTCCGTTTAATTCTTATATTTTGAAAAATGCCCTAAGACACCCTTGTCGTTAGTTTTGTTATGGTCAAAATATATTTTTCCTGAGATTTTATATTAATATCATTCGAATATTGATTGATAGAAGATGAGTGATGTCTTATTTTTATTATAAAAACTCGGGGAAAAAATGATTTTTAACTGCAACAAACAAAAACAAAACTAGCAGTAAGGGTGTTTTGGGGCATTTTTCAAAATATAGGGACTAAACGGGTTTATTGGAACTAAATGGGAATTATTTCCCACTGATAATCAGAGAATAAAATTGATATCAATAAATAGGCATGCCCATTTTTGCATTGGTCTGCTCCAATATTATTTATGCTCTTCAGGCAGCTGTACTTTAAACAATAACATGTGCCCTTTTGTGAGTTGTATGCTATTCTGGTCAGTATAATATAAATATAATTATGCTTCTTTTTAATTTTTAACTTTTCAGTTTTATTTATCTTATCATTTCTTTTCCTATCTCAATCTTAATGTATCGTTTAGTTGAGAATATTAATTGAAAATATAATCTAGTTTATAAGTATTATATTGAAAGTATAAATTAGTTTATAAGTTCAACAAATTTTATATTAAACGTGACGTTTTGGGAATGTCCTCCATTAGGGTTTTTTTAACTCAATGTCGATGTTGATTTGAGATAGATTTTTTTATTGTAATTCTTTTCTTCATTATGCAAGTACCTTTTCTTTAAAAAAATATTTTTAAAAAAAAAAAGTGAAATCATTAAATTATAATCTTTAAATACTAAAAAAAAAAAAAAAAAAAATTATCTTTCTTTTGTTTCACTATCATTTTTCTAAATTTTTTGGTGTCCAAATATGTCTGCAATTCAATATTACATGCCCATGGGTTCACACTTCAATGAAAGTAACAAAGCTATCAAAATTTATAGTCAAGAGTCCAAGAAAAAGAGATAAATTTCACAAGGAAATACCTTTTGCCAGTACAAACTCTCAGATACAGATACAATTCTTAATTTCTTACTACCTATTTGCACATATTCAACATAAATTCTTTTCGAAAAGACACTAAAAACCAGTGCTTTCTTGTCTATCAAAGACAATTAAAAGAAAAAGATTGTGGCATACAAAAGCTAAGTGGAGACAGCTTCATTGCTCTGATTGACCATTGCTTCCCAAAGTCTTCCATTTACTTGGACTTTTTAAAGTAAAATGTTCTAGGGGAAATCAAAATCAAAATCATTTTGATTTATAAAAGTACAATTGACCTTTCATGTGGGTTTCAAATTCTGAAACATTGTATCCCATTTGATCTCTTCAACCCTAGTTGACCAATACCCATCATGATCATGATCATGATCATTTTGATCATCATCACCCTTCATTTTCCCCTCCATATTGTGATGATCATAACTAATAACAGGACTTGAAAAACTGTTAACTCTACCACTAGTGAGCTGCAGCAACCTTCCTGCTGGTTTAGGCATCATCAACTTCTTGTTCCTCTTTAGCATTCCTCTCCATCTTGTGGCATAGCTAGTCTTATTAGGCACAACAACAAGAGCTGAAGAAGATGAATCTTCTCTTAGAACTTTAGTCCTCAAATACTTAGCAAGAGAACTTTTTGTTCTCTTGATAGCCACTATGATCCTTGACATAGGCCTTGGACCAGCACCAGCTTCTCCCTTTTCTTTTCTTGCTAGCTTGAGAATCTCTAGCCTGTGCTTGGCTATTGATATGCCCATGCTTTCAAGAAACTCATGGTTGAAATAAGCTATATCTTCTTCTTCAAGCTCATTGTGTGCAAAAGCAAGGCCATATTCATACCCAATTGTTGGCTCCAAACCTGTTTTTGATAGCCATGAAAACCAATCCATGACTCTTGAAATCAATATTTGATGTGTGTTGAAAGTTTTGAGAGATATATGTCTCTTTATATATAAAGTAGGAAAGGAGTTATTGGTTAGGAAAAAAGATGGTGAAGTCCAAAGGAACCTATATGGTTCATGATCTCATTTTAAGGTCTTGGGTTTAATTCAGAAACGTGTTTCTTGTAAGAACCTGAGATAGTCGAAAAATTTATCTGCTTCACTTAAATATGAAAGGGATAATTTGACTGCAGGATTTCCAACTATTAAAAAAAATATATTAAGGATTGTGATCTAAGGATTTGAGAGAAAATTTAATGCCATCAATCACGGCATGTGGAAAGAGTGACGTGTCCTCTTGTTTTAATGGAAAAAAATTGAATGAAAATTTCAAACAACTTTAAGGCAACTCTTCTAGAAATTAAAGATGAAATTCTTGTTTTTGGTTAAACTAAAAGTGTACTCCATTTGAAATATTGCTACCAACTTATTTGAATTATCTTATTGATGAACTTTTAATTTACCTTCTTAGTATTCTTAATGTCTAAAATCATTTTTACATTATGATCACATTCTTAATCATTGTAATAATATTATAATAAAAAATTGAGATCTTTAACCATTAGTTTTTTAAAGATTATAATAAAAAATTTGAAAACCATAGACTAGCGCTTAGCTCGCCATAGTTAGGAACGGCTCTGAATACAAATCCGACATCCTAATTATATATGTTAGTCATTAGAGTGATATCAAAACTCATCTTTTTTAATCCTCAACTTTAATTTTTTTATAATATTAGAGACGTAAATGGTAATGAGAAATGATCTGATTTGACTCATCCTTTGAAAGTTTTTATAAGATCTCTATCTATTAAATTTTTTACTTTCAGGCCAACAAATAATAATTTATAAAAACATTCCAATAATTGGGATGAATACTTATTGATGAGTTGATTTCATCTAGATGTTTGGTGGATTAAAATTTTTGAAAATGCTTGATTGTTACAATTTGGCATAGGAAATATTCATTAAAAACAAATTACTAGCTAATTATGATGTGTATAATATCAATTATGTGGAAATTTTCTTCAAAATTTGATCGAGTAACCATTTTATAAAATTTGGTCGGTTAAATATGAGGGAGGTTTTGAAGATATACTATAAAATGACATGAGGTTTGACTTAAAACTTAATCCTTAATTATAATTTAATAGGTTTTTAATTATGCCATCACTGACTAAGTATTAATTTATTATCTTTGAACACTTTATCATAAAAATAAAAATAAAAAATAAAAACAGAAAGAGTTGACAGTACAGCCTTGCCTCAATCTAATTTATTAATTTTCCTGACCCCCATGAAAAACAAAAACTCTATTATATATAAATTATTATTATTTAAAGAAAATTTACTAATCATATATTTAAATATTAACACATTATCAAAAATATACAAATCTTATAACTTTTTTCAACTGATTCATCTAATTATTACCAAATGTATCAAATGTGCATTGTTTTAAAAACCGGAGTGGACCGGCTGGTTCAACAGGTCGAACCGAGAACCAACCCGACCAAACATAAAAAATCAATTTTAAAAAAAAAATCGGTCAAAACCAGCTAATCAGACCGAATTGGACCGGTTCATTTTTTTAAATTTTTAAAACCAAAAATCAAAATTTAATATTTTTATAATTTTGAATTAAATAAAACTATTTATGACATTAGCCGGTTCTGTCGGTTTTTTAGAACAATTCAATCGGTCTCATTGAAAGTTCAATTGCTAGTCTAGTTATGAAAATACTGCAAATTTGTATCAAATTTGATTATGTGATCAAAACATATGTCAAATATCAGGTATACATCTAATACAAAATAAGTGGACATTTTCTACATTATTGATATACTTTGTAATTTTTGGATAGAATGACGAATAAAATTTCAAAATTTATATATTTTTAATAATATATTAAACATTAGATATATAATTGATAATTTCTCTTATTCAAATATATATTGAATGATTTATTTCTTGGTGTTGAAAATTGTCTCTGTTTGGTATCCATAAAACTTTACCAATAGTAATTATTACCTTGATTCTTAATTGGCCGATAATTGTAAGATAATCCTTCTGTTGAAAACTTAATCTGTTGACATTTTCAAATGTATAAAATCTTAATTCCGAAAATAAAAAACTTAAAAAAAAAAAAAACAAGAACATGTAATATTGTTTTCTTATTAGAGGGTTGAGAGTTGGGGTCCCCATGGACGTGACATAGTGGTATAGGGCTTAGGATCTCACCTTGAGGTTCTGTGTTCGAATTTATGGAGTGCGTTTCTTATAAGAGTTTGGGACAACCGGGAGTTTTACTTGCTCCGTTTAAGCCCGGAATGGGTGGTTTGGCTGCGGGATTTCCAACGATTCCAAAAAAAAAGAGGTTGAGAATTGGGTTGAGAATTTAAGCCTCTAACTTGGTGGTGTAGGACTCATGATTTAGATTCCAGATTTTAGGTTCGAATCCAGTGATGTTTTTCTTATAAGAGTCTGAGACAGCAATATGTTTTAACTGCTTCGCTTAAAACCGAATCGGGTGATTTGGCGGTAGAATTTCCAACGTTCCAAAAAAAAAGTTGAGAATTTAAATAAATAAATAAATATATATATATATATATATATATATTAAATATGCCTTTACTTAACAGTTGTTACACAAATTAAATTGATGGTTGTTTTAATAAATAATTTTTTTTTTCAAAAAAATAGAAAAAAAAAAAGTAACTAAGTAAAGTGAAAGCAAATTTTTAAAGTTAAAATAACAATAAAAAAAAAAGTTGAAGAAAAAGAATATTTTAAATTTAAGCATCTTCTTTTAGTTGTGGGTCCATAACAATATAGGGATATTGGGTATCACCTACTTTTTGTTGCTAAATATATTCAATCATATTCTAATGCATCAATCCTGACCTTTTCTTGCTCATCATCTAAACTTTGTCATTTCATTTGTTAATAATAATATTGTTGTGGCTTCCACTTTCAGCTCTAAAAAGTGTTTTGTTTTGTTTTGCAATTTTGTCTCCCACAATTCACATGCATATCTATCGATTACATATTTAGACTCCCATAGCCTCACCGATCACGGGTTCAATGTCCGCTCTCACCATAGGCAAACGAAACTTTCCTCTTTGACTTCTAAATTATTTTATTATTATTATATCTTTTGAAATATTTAATGATTAAGGATTTCAAAATTTTAGTATTATAATATTATGTTATAATTAGGGGCACATTTATGGTATCTAATGATATCAATTATATTTGAGGTTCAAATATGAAACTTATATTATTAAATATGCAAACTCTATCAATAAATATGAAATTTTTTAAAATATGAGACTAGTTTCATGTTTATTGGTAAAGTCTGCATGTTAATGGTTTAAATTACATGTTAAATGCTCAAAATAGTATGTTTGTACCCAAAAATATTCGATACCATAGTAGCGATCTATAACTAGAAGCCTCAAAATATAAATTGAAAAAAAAAAAAAAAAAAAAAACTGATTTGCACGAGCTTGCAAATTGAGTGTTGGGTACTATTTACATGTGACCAGAAAATTATTTTTTGAGTAAAACAACAATACACGCACTTGATAGAGTTTTAGGTATGGTTTTTAATAGTGGGAAAAAAAAACTTTTTTGATTCTAAAAGTTAATTTTAAAAAATTTTGTGGCGTTTGGTTGTATTTAGAATAGAGGTTTTGACGATTTAAAAATTTATTTTATCTCTACTAGTAAAAGTTCAAAGAGAATAGAGATTGAAACATTTTTTGTAAGAGTTAAATTGTCTAAAATATCCTTATTTTATTTTATAATATTATTTCATATTTTTTTCATAATACAATTTTAAAAAATTTGTCCATTAAAATTATTTTATAATTTTTAATAAAAATTTTCACTAACAACCAAATTGTTAAAAACTTTTTTTTTGTAAAACTCTACTATCAGAAGGTCTACTTGAAAAGTTATATTAAATGAAACATTAATGTCTGTTTGGTATGACTTATCTACTAATTAAAAATATTTTTTAATTTCAGAATCTCTGTTTTATTACATTTTGAGTTGAGTTTTTGAGAATTAAAAAAAAAAAAAAAAAAAAAAAAACTTTATTTACGCTATGCAAAAATTCAAAATTTAAGTTTTTGAGAGTAGAGGTTGTACAATTTTTTTAAATAGATGAATTTTCTAAAATACCCTTACTTCATTTCATAAAATTATTTCATTCATTTTATAACACACACATTTTAAAAAAAAAAATTTATCCATTAAATGTATAATTTTAAATAAAATTTCTCATTGACAATTAAATAATTAAAAAAATTTATGTCAAAAATTATATTTTTAAAAACTCTATTGGTGAAAACTTTACTTAAAAGATTTTATTTGAAAAATTATATGCCTTAAACACATACAATGTAACAATTATAAGACAATGAATCTTAACTTAACTATCTACCTACTTTGGCCACAACTACTAAAATTAGGATATTTCTTTGATTTATTTTTTTTAAGTACGAGGGTGCGGTGGAAGAAGCCTAAATTATTTTTTTATCCTTACCATTTAAAAAATTCAAATTCGGATAATCAATTAAAGAAAACTATTTGAAAATCACTCAATCAAGTTCCAAGAGGTGGTTATGGTGAGAATCGACACAGACAGTCAATTGAAGCCCCTAAATTTTATCCTAAACTAGGATCTCTGAATCATAAAAATTTCAATTTTTAATATATAAAATTACTCATATATTTTTTATCATTTATCGGTAGGATCCCATTTTTAAGACTTGCTTACGATCTCATAAAATTTAAGACAATTCACGGACACCCCTGTATGCCCCCGGCTTCTTTGATTTTTAATATCATTGCACCGCCATTCATGAAAGTCTCAAATCAATGAATTGTCACCCCCACATTCGATTTCGAGTTTTTTTTTAAAAAGTTGCATGCTTGATTAATCAAATAAGATAAAGATTTCCTCCTATCCAATATCTTTATCTAATATCATGATTCATCATTTATCATGCATATCTAGTTTGCATTAATTAATTTATTGATAGTGATTTTTGGGGCATCATGATCCCAGAAAAATAAGAAGGGTATAGAAAAGATTTCTGTTCCAAAGGTTCTGGGGGCCGAGGGTCGGGTCGGTTCATGTACTTCACCCGACCCGAGAAGTGAAGATACTCAAGACAGCTCAGATAGTTGATTTCTTAGCACCGACCCGATCTTATTGTTCGGCAACCGTTGCTCCTGATTTCCGACCTGGTAGAGCTGGTCGGGGTGTTGGCTTTTAATCACATAATCATGATCGAGTAGTTGGAATCTGACAGAGGAATTCTCTAAAAGGTATGATGTGATGGGAACAAGTGGCTATTTAATCTTCTGACACTAGATAACTTGTGGCGGCGGCCAAGAGTAACATGATTTAATGAGATTTAGGCGTCAGAAGGCAGGTGTGTCAGACTGTAGGGCGACTGTTCGCAAAGTAGATAGGGGAGAGTGCCATGATATTGATGGCAGACTCACGTGACTGACGTCACAAAGACATCATAATAGTGTAATTTGACATAGTATATAAATGGCTGGGAAGATCATTGTACGGGGTTAGCAAAATTCATTCACGCATAATTTGTAAAAGAGATAGCTAAAAAACTTAAGTGTAAGGGTGAGTTTGTAAGAGGTCATTTATCCGAGCATTTGTGTAAAGGGGTCGGTCCAGCCCGACTATATAATAAAATCTTCTTTTTCTTTGTGTTTGTTAAAGTAGGTTGGATCCATTCCGCCAAACCACGTTAAATCATTTGTTTGTTGTGCTTTTTCCTACCTCTTGTTGAGTTTGTATTTGGTCCACAAACCAAACAAATTCACAGTTGATGTGAGATTGTTTGAGGAGTGTTCTTCCAGAACTACCCTTGGAACGAAAATCGACCATCAACAGTTGGCGCCGTCTATAGGAAATGGTACAAAAAGAAGCAAACACATTAAGGCGATGGCAGGAGACGGGAACCACAGATCTTCAGAGGGTTCAACAACGGAGTGGATAGAAGAAACTATGCAAAAAGATAGGGAAGAAGCACGTAAGGAGAGAGAATCGACCCAAATCGTCATGAAAGCCATGATGGAGAAGTTGGAGGAATTAGAAAAGAAAAATGATGAAAGAATAGAGGTGGGTCCCAGCTGTAAAAGAGAAGAGATAGCAAGGGGAAAGAATGTTGCGAGGTCAGAAGATGGTGGTGGAAATGAGAAGATGAGTGCTTATATAATGAGATCCGTAGTCATCGCCGAAGTTGAACAAGTGAGGGGAATGTGGGAAGAAGAAGAATGTAGGAAGACCCCGAAGTCCTCCAATAACAGTCTGCGTTACGCGGAGAGTGATCTGAAACGAAATCAGGTGAAGAACATAGAGTTCCCAGTTACGGGAGGAATCGTGCCCGGAGTGGAAGAATGAGGGACGCTGGTGACCGAGAGCATGATAGTTCTGAAATCCAGATGAGGAATTGGTTCCGAAAAGAGATGAGGAAATGAGAAGAAAACATGAAGGGGAGAGCAGGGGACGACCGAGATATGGAGATAGCCTCCCCTTTCACCGAGGCGATAATGGCGATTGAGTTTCCTAGAAGGTCCATTATGCCTTCTATGGATCTGTATAAAGGAAACAAGGATCTCAAGTCTCATGTGGATAAGTTTGTCTTATTGATGGAAATCCAGGGGATGGTAGTAGATGCCATCTACAAAGTGTTCCCATTGACCTTAGGCGAGTCTGCCATCTTTTGGTTCAGGAACTGACGCTGGGGAGCATCGATAGTTTTATACAGTTGAGAAAGTCCTTCATATGACACTTTAAAGTGGCTTGCGTGCCAAGGAAGACAGTGGGATCGCTGAGGTTGATGAAGCATGGAGATGACGAGTCTTTGAAAAAATTTGTCGATAGATACCACAACCTGGTGTTGGAGATTGGGGCGTACGAGTCCCCAAAGGAGTTGGAAAGTTTCAAATGAGCTCTCAAGGTCAGGAAGTTATGGTCCCACCTGAGAATACAAGAGGTACCAGACTATGCCACGGCTCTGAAGCAGGAGCAGAAGTTTGTGTTGATGGAATGAGAGGAGAAGATCGCCCAATGCGGGAATATTCAAAAGCCAAGAATGGTCAGGCTAGCGAACCAGCGTGATGCGAGTAAAGATCAAAGATGACCGGCCCCGAGACTTAAGGAGTTTAGGCCAATGGCCCGGAACAACCCGGTACAAGAAAAAAGGTCGTCGACCCAGGTCGCTCATGTCGCTGGAGGTTCGGCTTAGACACTCCCTTGAACAGGCCGTTATCCCAGATAGCTCGGGAGATCCAGGACAAAAGTCTATTGATTTAGCCCAACCTGAGGTGATTCCCGATTGATAAGAGGGACGCCAGGACATATTGCATACACCATAATGTAAAGGGGCATCCCACAGATAAATGCAGAGACCTGCAAGAACAAGTGGAAGACCTGGTTAAAAACGTCTATTTGAATGAATGCATAGACAAAGACGCCATGAGGGTCATGCTGCATAGGGAGCAGAGGCCAATGTTCACAATAGCTAGAGGAAGAACATCGGCGGGAGATTCAAATCGGTCTAGAGAAATTATTATCGGACGAGGGGCCCGAAAATGTTGACGACTGATGGGGGCCGAGGATTCAGAGGTCCCGACCTATTCCCATTATATTTACAGAGGAAGATGTCAAGGGTGTAAGCTACCCCCATGATGATACATTGATAATTAAGGTCGTTATATGAAGGGTTGAGGTGGACAAAATATTGGTGGATCTTAGGAGTGATGTAGATATTATCTCCAATGAAGCCTTTGATGGACTTGGCGTGGAGTACGCCACCCTGACCCAGGATATAACGCTGATGTACGGTTTGGGGGTGCGACTGTCGTCCTGTTAGGCCGGATACAATTGGCAATGACAATCGATACGGCTCTCATACCCGGACCATGATGATGGACTTCACGATGTAGATTTTTTGAGCAGTTACCAGGTGATCGTAGGAAGGCCTTTAATGATGAAGTCCAGAGCGTCCATGTCATGTCATTATCTGAAACTGAAATTCCCAACCCGAGAGGGGGTTGGGGTGGTATGCGGGAGCCAGAAGACGGCAAGGAGTTTCTTTGCTACTGTTTCCAAGGAAACATTTTGTGTTGAAGAGGTGGGCACGAAGAGAAAATAGAGGAAAGAAGAGACAACAGAGGTAGAGTCCGCTTATCCCCGACCCGAAGAGTCTACTGAGTTAGGGGCTGGTGAGGAGCTAGAGCTGGTACAGGTCTTCGGCCCGGGAAAACAACTAAGGTCGGGGTAGGACTGGAGACAGGTCTGAAGAAACTGTTGTTGGGTTTCTTGAAGGAGTACACATATTTTTTCACGTGGGAGCATAAGGATATGCCCGAGATCGACCCTAGGTTCATCAGTCATCACTTGACAGTTAAGCGAGCCCATAAGCCGGAGAAACAGAAGAGGAGAATCTTCAATCAGAAGCGGTATGGGGCGATCAAAATAGAAGTTGAGAAATTACTGAAGGCTAGGTTTATTAGGGAATTCAAATACCCAGAATGGGTATCCAATGTGGTCTTGGTAAAAAAAAAGGCCAACGGGAAGTGGATGATGTGTGTGGACTTTTTTGATCTGAACAAAACTTGCCCGAATGATAGCTTCCCACATCCTAAGGTTGATCAGCTGGTGGACTCCACGACGTGTCATGGACTGCTCAGTTTCATGGATGCTTTCTCGGGTTATAATTAGGTCAAGATGCATCCCGAGGGTGAAGAAAAGATAACTTTTATCACCGACCAAGGATTGTACTGCTACAGGGTGATGCCTTTTAAGTTGAAGAACGTCGAGGCTACTTATCATAGATTACTGAATAAGGTCTTCAAGCCCCTCATCGGCAAGACAATGCAAGTCTATGTCGATGACATGATCACAATGTCAAAGGAACCCGAAGATCATTTGGCCAACCTTAGGAGGACGTTTGAGTTGTTAAAGAAGCACATCATGAGGTTGAATCCTGACAAGTGGGCCTTTGGGGTATCTTCGGGAAAGTTTTTGGGCTATATGGTCAGTGCCCGGGGCATCGAGGCAAACCCACAGAAGACCAGAGCAGTTCTGGATCTAAAGACTCCAAGGACGATCAATGAGGTGCAGAGTCTGACAGGTCGGGTGGCAGCGCTGAATCGGTTCATTTCGAAGGCCATCGATAAATATCACATTTTCTTCAAGCTGATCAAGAAGGCCAAGAATGAGGTCAGTTGGACAATGGAGTGTAATGATGCGTTCCAACAGCTGAATGAGTATCTAGCTCAACCCTCATTATTGCAAAGCCGATCTCATGTGAAACTTTGTTCTTGTACTTAGCTGTTTCTGAATATGATGTGAGTTTGGTGTTGGTGCAGAAGTTAAACAAGATCCAAAGGTCAGTATATTATACTAGCAAAGCCCTTTTGGACGTGGAAACTCGGTATCATGTTCATGAGCTGGTGGCTTTGTCTTTGGTTACTGCGGCAATAAAGATACACCCTTATTTCCAAGCCCACCCTATTAGGGTCTATATCGACCATCCGCTGATAGAGATACTACACAAGTCGAAGGTTTCGAGTCAGTTGGTAAAATGGTCAGTAGAGCTCAGCGAGTACGACATATTTTACCTGCAGAGGGTGTCGATCAAGGGCCAGAACTTAGCGAATTTGTGACAGGACCTCGGGTCATGGCAGTAGAAGTAAGACTGGGCATTGGATCGAATCAGGTTTGACTTGATCCGATTCGATCCGATAATATCGGATCGGATCTGGCTCTAGAATCTGATCAAATCGTATTGGTTGGTTTGTTGAATTTTGGATTGGATCGAATAAATTTGATAACTATCAGATCGAATCGGATTTTATACGATTTGATAACAAATCTGAATCCGATAAAGAATCTGATTTGATAACGAATTTGAATCTGATAGAGAATCCGATTTGATAATAAATCTGATAGTAGATTCGATTTGATAACGGATCTGATGCGAAAAATTGATCTGAAAATTTATAAATTCATAATAATTTTATCGAATTGGATCAGATAACTTAAAATTCAAATCAATTTTATCAAATCGGATCTGTTATCAAATCCAATTCACTATCGGATTCATTATCAAATAGGATGCTCTATCGGATTCGGATCTGTTATCAAATCGAATTTATCTGATTCGTTAAGAAGGCCAATTAGCCGAGCATGATTCCCTATCAGGCTGAGGTGAAGAAGATAGTTGGAGGGATGTGAAATGTGGTGTTCGAGCATATCGAGCGAGAGAACAACCAGCAGACATACTCATTGGCTCGGCTTTCATCGTCCATCAAGTCAAAGACTCCTCAGACCATTCCTTTGGGATGCGTGCAATCAAAAAGTGTTGGGATGTCGGATGTGATGGAGGTGGACGCTGAGAGAGGGCCATCGTGGATGGACCCAATTAAGATGTACTTGGAATCAGGGGAGGTACCCGAAAATAAGAAGAAGGCGAGGAAACTTAAATACAAAAGCGCTAAATTTTGCCTGATAGAGGAAGAGTTGTACCAGAGGGGGTACACGACGCCATACTTAATGTGTCTGGGCGCCGAGGAGGTGGATTATGTGCTTATGGAGATTCATGAAGGGATCTGTGGAAGCCATGTAGAAGGTCAGTCAATCGCTCACAAAACAATAAGATAATGGTTCTTTTGGCCAACGATGCACCAGAATGGGGTCAGAGTGGCACGATAATGTGATGGATGTCAGAAGAACTCTAACATACCTCATCTGCCTCCCGAGCAGCTGACAACATTAGTAAGTCCTTGGCCGTTTGCCCAGTGGAGAATAGATATCATCGGGCTGATGCTAAGAGATCGGGGTCAAGCCAAGTTCGACATAGTTGCCATTGATTACTTCACAAAGTAGGTGGAAGCTGAACCGTTGTCTACATTTACCGAGAATATGGCAACATATTTTGTCAGGAAGAATATAATATGCCGGTTTGGGATCCCCCGGGCTATTATTACGGACAATGAAAAGCAGTTTGATAGCAATGGCTTCAGGAAGCTCTGCAAAGACCTCCAGATTGCACTAAGGTTCACATCGCCTGCTCATCCAAAGTCGAATGGGCAGGTGGAAGTGACGAACAAGACAATCAAGAGCAACTTGAAGGCAAGACTCGGGTCCTGTAAAGGTTTATAGGTTGAGGAGCTGTCAGATGTGTTGTGGGCGCATTGAAAGACCTATAAGGATTCTACGTGTGAAACACCTTTCTCACAGGCCAATGGGTGTGAGGTGGTCATCCCAGCGGAGATCGAGATGACAAGCCATCAGGTGAAGCACATTGAAGAATGGCATAATGAAGACCTCGTCAGGCATCATCCTGATTTGATAAAAGAAAATAGGGAAATTTCTGCAGTTAAAATGGCTGTATATCAACAAAGAATGGCCTGATTTTATAACAAGAAGGTTCGGATGTGATCATTCTTTCATGGAGATTTGGTCATAAGGCGGGTTACTTTGAACACCAAGAGGCCTGAGGAAGGTTCATTGGGAGCTAAATGGGAATGACCGTATAGAGTGGTCGAGATCGTCAGGTCGGGTGCCTATCTCTTGGAACAGTTGGACGGTATCCGACTCAAGAAGCCATGAAATGCAGAGATGCAAAGGAAATACTTTCAATAGCTCCTCGAATCATGGCCGTTGTCCGGCCCACTAGCCTCCAGTTCTCCCTAAGAGCTCGGGTCAGGAGAGAATTGTTAAAGAACTATTCGAAGACCTTGAGGAAGATATTTTTAATGAGAGCCTCTCTTAGAATGACCTTCAAATAGTTGTAAGAAGAGTGGTGGATCCCCTGAATATGAATAAGATTTTCCCTTTTAATTAACAAACTTATTCATCGTTCTTGTTTATTATTTGGATGAGAAAAATATGTTTGATATTCTCGTGAGATACTCGTGGTCAGGATTCTTGAAGAGACAAAGACAAAGTGGGAAAAGCACGAACCTCCCGTGACACACCATTCCCTGGTGTCATAACAAAACTCCCGGGGCTGAGCGTCATTACTCAAAGACTTGCATTTACAAGGAATATAACATGAAGACCTGTGTGGCGTTCGACACATCGGGGTAACCATAGCACATTTGGTGGGAGGGCCAGTTGTAGGCATTGTATTTTTGCATGTGAAACCCGATGATGAGTCTCATTTGGAGGCACTACCTTTTGAGTCACGGAAGCCGCGGCAAACGGATATCGGAAGGGGAAATTCAGAATAAACAAGGTTCACTATTTTCGTTCGTGCTGCGTTCATGTATACGTTCGAACGCCAAACAGATTGCGGGCGTTCGTGTCGCGTTCGAGGAAGCGTTCGAACGGTGTCGGTAATTCTGGTTTTGTTGCTAGCCTCACACCCAAGCCCAATTAGCTCCCCAAAACCCATAAAACACATCCCAATTTAATTAAATTAAACATTGAATTAAATAAAATATTTACCAATTAAATAAAACACAAAATATAATCATACCTAATGAAGATAAATCAAATATATTAACTTCATAACTAAACAAATCACATACTAAATTAAAAAGATGTCATGCCTAATTAAAATCAATCATAACAAATTAAAGATATTGACTTCCTAATTTAGCCAAGATTTGTCCCCCCTCAATCTAATCCTTTCCTTGTCCAACACCAAATCAAATCCTCCCTTTAATGCACCAAATCCCTTCCTTGTAAGACAAGGTGAAGCCCTAGCCATTCTCTATATAAACAACACCTCTCCAAGGCATTCCTCTACTCCTAGTGCACGCCCATCACAAGAAAAAAAAAGAAAAGAATTTCCAACCCCTAGCTCATACACATAAGATACACACAACTCACACAAATCACAAGAGAAAATAAAATAACCCCAAGCCTTCACATTAAAAGCACCATCACAACACACCAAGAGCCCTAGCCACTCAAGAAAATAACAAGAAAGAGTTCTCTTCATCCTCACTCTCCCATTGCCGAAATCATACCTTAATATAGCAGCCCCTTTAACACTAAAACAGTAGCCAAATCACGCCCAAACCACCCCCTATACAGCAGCAAAATACACTTAAAACATCCCCTAAAAAACTTAAAGTAATAACATAAAAAACTGCATTCATAAGCATTAAAATAATTAAAACATCAAAACAGGTGACCTGAACAGTGAGCAGCAAAACAGAGGCCGAACAGTAGCAAATCGGAGTCAAAAACAGCAGCAAAAGACGGAGAACGACGACCCCAAACAGTGAGACAACGAACGAGAGCAGTGAACCAGTGAACCGAAAGAGTTGCGGAGCAACCACCCTTCCGACGACCGTGTGCCGTACATCCGAGAGGTGATTTAAAAGGTTAGACCTGAGGGTACTTTTCACACTAATCTTTATTTGATTTTTGTTATTTATTCTGATTGTATTTTACTTGTTTGTTAAATCTTGTTTGTGTATGATGTGTGTTGTGGGTATTGGATGAATGGAAGAGTGTCGTCTCTTGTGGTATATAGGATGGAAACCCAGACATAAATTCTGTAGCCGAATCCGAATGGACGGTAGTGCGGTCTGTACTTGGGATACAACTCCACGTACCGCTTGAGTAAACGGCACCCTATTTTGTTTTGTGTTATTTTGGTGTATTTATTTTTCGTCACTTGAATTCTGCATGTTGCTTATTTATGCATGGTTCAATCAAGCGCATGGGCTTAGTAAGTGGAATGAAAGATCCCCTATGGGGAGGGGTTAAAGCCCTTTACCACGATGCTTTGCCGCGCCGATGATGTGTGTTCGGTTGGATGTAAGATGTGTTCAATCGGCATACTTAGTTTGATATGATTGTCTTTATGTTTTTATCATGATTCAATCAAGCGCATAGGCTTAGTAAGTGGAATGAAAGATCCCATATGGGGAGGGGTTAAAGCCATTTACCACGATGCTTTGCCGCGCCGATTGATGTGTGTTCGGTTGGATGTAAGATGTGTTCAATCGGGCATACTTAGTTTGATATGATTGTCTTTATGTTTTTATGCATGGTTCAATCAAGCGCATGGGCTTAGTAAGTGGAATGAAAGATCCCCTATGGGGAGGGGTTAAAGCTCTTTACCACGATGCTTTGCCGCGCCGGTTGATGTATATTCGGTTGGATGTAAGATGTGTTCAATCGGGCATACTTAGTTTGATATGATTGTCTTTATGTTTGTATGCATGATGCGATCGAGCGCATGGGCTTAGTAAGTGCAATGAGAGGTCCTCTAATTGAAGAGGTTAAAATCCTTTACCACGATGCTTCGCCGCGCCTCGCATTGTACTATTTGTTATTTATGTATTGCGTCTCATTTCATGCATCAGGTCTGTTCCCGTTCGAATGCGTTTACGAACGCAACTCGAACGCGCATGCATTTTTACCTTATCATGCATCAGGTCTCATCTCTGTTCGAACGCGTTCACGAACGCCATACGAACGTGAGCATTCTGTTTCATTTCCGTTCGAACGCGTTCACAAATGCCATATGAACGTGAGTATTCTGTTTCATTTCCTTTCGAACGCGTTTACAAACGCTACTCGAACGAGAACCTTCTGTTTACCGTTCGAACGCGTCTACGAACGCTGCACGAACGCCCACGGTAAACAGATCCTCTTGCATCACATCACGACATGTCCGTCTTAGCACAGAGTCCCTTTTTTTTACGTTATGCATTTGTATTACCTCTCTAGTTGTCTATTTCTGTTATGCGCTTAAATATCTTATCTTAATATGCATGCTAGTAAGAATACTATTTGTTTGCGCTTCTGTGTCCATCAATGCGTTCATTAACTTGTATGCTTGCCGTATGATAAACCTTATGTATGCAAATTGAGACATAGATTACATGCAAATAGGCTGTATGCAAATTCGAATATGTGTTACATATAAATTTAGATGAACTTGTTGATGTATGTATGTGGATTTAGAAGCATGATATTCTTAGAAATAAGTGTTACTTAAGCCTGATTAAATTATCATATAAATCCTTTCATTACAAGTGGCATAAGTAAGGGACCATTCCGAACCCAACGGTTTGAGGTCTTCCCTTGCGAGGGGTGAGTGCGGCCTTAAATCTCATTTTCTCGGTTCACACCGGGTGGCGACTCCATTATTCTCCGGTTTAGTCCCCCGTGGCTACTCCGTACTCCCGACCAGGCCACGAGCCCGGGACAGCATGCGTCGCCCAGTTCCTGTGTCCCCACAGTCTGGCGACTCCACTGGGGATAGAGAATCGGCCCCGAAATATTATCTTGTGATGTTTGGATTTATGTTTTAATTGACCGTGTCTATAGTGGATAAAGTGAGGGTTTAATCAAAGGCATTTTGAGGCTAGGTAATGGTTTGGTGTCTTCCTTCATTCACTACCTTTCTAGAAGGAAAAGTTGTGAAGGCACCTAGATAGCCATCTACTCGTAGCCTATTGTGATGGACTAATTTGGAGGACTCGTTGTTTATTCCTGACACCAAGCGATAAGAGCCTAAGAGGCTTGGGTATTTAAGTGAGCCTCGCTCCACCTTCCCTCTGGGGAATCTACAACGGGAAATCCATTTGACAGTCCGTCACACACCATAGCTCATTGGCACGTACCTTAGTGTATAAAAAAGGGTGCGCTCACTTGGTCGCTCGAACCCTTGAGTGGGGAGACCTAGTTGTGGGCCATCCTTCGTCGGTGAGAGCCTTTGTCTATACTCCTACGAACCCACCCATAGACCGGGTTTGCATGGTTAAAGTAACAATTATTTCCTTGAGTATGTGCTAGTGGACCATCCTCATTTGGATGCAGTTGGACCATTGTCAGAAATGCGGACTTGCTGGGCCATTTAAACTAGGGCAAGTTCTTACCTTATGACCATTGGGCCCAAAGCTTCTGAAATGTTGATGGGCCATTCTGTAGAAATTATTGTTTTATGTTTGCATTATCTTTCTTTTATGCTTGTGTTTGGGAACATCGCCGTTTGGATCCATTTGGACCATTTGTCATGGGATTTGGGCTTGTTGGGCCATTCAAACTGGGACAAGAACGTACCTTATGATGATTGGGCCAAAGGCTTCTAAATGTTGATGGACCATTTTGTGTTTGTGTTCAGAACATTACCATTTGGATTTAGTTGGGCTCCTTGCCATGAGATGTGAACTCGTTAGGCCATTTAAACTAGGACGAGTTCACTCCTATGACATTTAGCCCAAAGGCTTCTAAAATGATAATGGGCCGATTTGTTTGAAAATTTTAATCGATTTAGTATGTTCTATATGTTACATGCATCACATGCACCTCATGCATACATGCACCATGTTAACCCCATTTTGTCTTGAAGGCCATCATAGAAACCCGTTGGTTAGGGAAGAGGGCAGACTTGTCAAAAAACCGAGCAGCCACCAAGAGTACTGGCAGAAGACCTAGCCCAACGGGATAGGAAACTCAATCATGCATGCATGCATACACGTAACATATTTGCATCTTTTTTGTGTTTGTTCTGTTTTGTAATAAAAGGTTTCAAAGGAGAAAAAGAGAAAGCGTCAAAAGACAAACCAATCAGGAACATCGACAGTACTGTATCAGTCTGGGAGCGAGGCCCGTATCAGTATCAGTCTGGGGGCGAGGCCCATATCAGCAATATCAGTTGGGGGCGAGGCCCATATCAGTAGTATCAGTCTTGGGGCGAGGCCCATATCAGTATCAGTCTTGGGGCGAGGCCCGTATCAATATCAGTCTGGGGGCGAGGGCCATATCAGCAGTATCAGTCTGGGGGCGAGGCCCATATCAGCTGTATCAGTCTGGGGGATAGGCCCATATCAGTATCAGTCTTGGGGCTAGGCCCATATCAGTATCAGTCTGGGGGCGAGGCCCATATCAGTATCAGTCTGGGGGCGAGGCCCATATAAGTATCAGTCTGGGGGCGAGGCCCATATCAGTATCAGTCTGGGGGGGCGAGGCCCATATCAGTATCAGTTGGGGGCGAGGCCCACATCAGTTCAGTATCAGTTCCGCCGGGTATGGCATTCTGGGGGGCGAGGCCCACATTGGTTCAGTATTAGTTCTGCCGGGTATAGTACTCTGGGGGCGGGGCCCACATCATATCAGCACGGTTCGAAATGGACCATCATCTCATCACTTGCCGAAAATGGCACTCTAAAAATGGAGCAACGGTTCGGAAATGGACTATTATCACATCTCGCCGAAAATGGCACTCCGAAAATGGAGCACGGTTCGAAATGGACCATCATCTCATCTCGCCGAAAATGGCACTCCGAAAATGGAGCAACAGTTCGGAAATGGACCATTATCATATCTTGCCGAAAATAGCACTCCAAGAATGGAAACACAGTTTGGGAATGAGTCCTAGGGCCGAGGCCCACTTCAGCATCAGTTTTGGGGATGAGTCCCAGGGTCGAGGCCCACATCACTATCAGTTCTGGGGATGAGTCCTAGGGTTGAGGCCCATTGCATCACAAGCCGAGAATGGCAATCCCAGAATAAAGCAGAGTTCAGGAATGAACAAGCCAGGAATGGTACTCCAAGAATGGAAGCACGGTTCGGGAATGGACCACCTTACAAATACAGTTCAGGAATGAACAAGCCGGGAATGGCAATCCAAGAATGGAGCAGAGTTCAAGAATGAACAAGCCGGGAATGGCACTCCAGGAATGGAAATACAGTTCAGGAATGAACAAGCCGGGAATGGCACTCCAGGAATGGAAATACAGTTCAGGAATGAACAAGCCGGGAATGGCACTCCAAGAATGGAAACACAGTTCGGGAATGAACAAGCCGGGAATGGCAATCCAAGAAAGGAAACACAGTTCGAGAATGAACAAGCCGGGAATGGCAATCCAAGAATGGAGCAGAGTTCAAGAATGAACAAGCCGAGAATGGCACTCCAGGAATGGAAATATAGTTCAGGAATGAACAAGCCGGGAATGGCACTCCAGGAATGGAAATACAGTTCAGGAATGAACAAGCCGGGAATGGCACTCCATGAATGGAAATACAGTTCAGGATGAACAAGCCGGGAATGACACTCCAAGAATGGAAGCACGGTTCGAGAATGAACCACCTCACAGTAACGGTTCGGGAATGGACCACCTCACAGTAACGGTTCGGGAATGGACCACCTCACAATAACAGTTCGGGAATGGACATCTCACAGTAACGGTTCGGGAATGGACCACCTTACAGTAACAGTTCGGGAATGGACACCTCACAGTAACGGTTCGGGAATGGACCACCTTACAGTAACAGTTCGGGAATGGACACCTCACAGTAACGGTTCGGGAATGGACCACCTCACGATAACAGTTCGGGAATGAACACCTCACAGTAACGGTTCGGGAATGGACCAACTCACAGTAACGGTTCGGGAATGGACCACCTTACGGCAACGGTTCGGGAATGGACCACACATCACAACACGGTTCGGGAATGAACCAGGGGTCGCAGCACCTCACCACCTAAATCAACTCAACACGTGGAAAGTCAAGTGGCAGTTGGCGAGCCAGGTAAGTGAAAATGCATTGCATAACTTTGATAGGATTGTCACTGTTGCACATTACACAAGTCCCATCAAAGTGGGGGCGACTGTAGGCATTGTATTTTTGCATGTGAAACCCGATGATGAGTCTCATTTGGAGGCACTACCTTTTGAGTCACGGAAGCCGCGGGAAACGGATATCGGAAGGGGAAATTCAGAATAAACAAGGTTCACTGTTTTCGTTCGTGCTGCGTTCATGTATACGTTCGAACGCCAAACAGATTGCGGGCGTTCGTGTCGCGTTCGAGGAAGCATTCGAACGGTGTCGGTAATTCTGGTTTTTTGCTAGCCTCACACCCAAGCCCAATTAGCTCCCCAAAGCCATAAAACACATCCTAATTTAATTAAATTAAACATTGAATTAAATAAAATATTTACCAATTAAATAAAACACAAAATATATTCATACCTAATGAAGATAAATCAAATATATTAACTTCCTAACTAAATAAATCACATACTAAATTAAAAAGATGTCATGCCTAATTAAAATCAATCATAACAAATTAAAGATATTGACTTCCTAATTTAGCCAGATTTGTCCCCCCTCAATCTAATCATTTCCTTGTCCAACACCAAATCAAATCCTCCCTTTAATGCACCAAATCCCTTCCTTGTGAGACAAGGTGAAGCCCTAGCCATTCTCTATATAAACAACACCTCTCCAAGGCATTCCTCTACTCCTAGTGCACGCCCATCACAAGAAAAAAAAAAAAAGAATTTCCAACCCCTAGCTCATACACATAAGATACACACAACTCACACAAATCACAAGAGAAAATAAAATACCCCAAGCCTTCACATTAAAAGCACCATCACAACACACCAAGAGCCCTAGCCACTCAAGAAATAACAAGAAAGAGTTCTCTTCATCCTCACTCTCCCATTGCCGAAATCATACCTTAATATAGCAGCCCCTTTAACACTAAAACAGTAGCCAAATCACGCCCAAACCACCCCCTACAATAGCGTGGGGATGGATAATTCTCCCACGGCGTTTGCTGCCCAGTGTTGGAGGTGCATAGCACGAGGAAGGCCCAAGAGCCTCCGTGGCGATCGCAGCCTCGGGATATGCCTAACACGGGGATGGAGAATGCCCATGTGGCGTTGGCCATCCCATTTTAGATCCTCTAGGTGCTTAGCACGGGAGATGTTAGAAGGCCTTCGTGGCGTTTGCTGCCTAGGGGCCTGTCTAGCATGGGGAGAGTCTCATGGCGTTGCCCGCCCCCTCGATCCGTAGCTCGAATTTCTGAGACGTTAGACTGTAAGCTTCAAAATTGTTGTTTTGGGTGTCCCAAGGCAGGACGTTGTCTTGGGTACCAACGCTATTTTTTTTTGGGTCAGTACGGGGTATGTGATATATCACCCCTGTTGTGCATTATCTTATTTTCTTCTGTTTTTATTTTATTGAGGACTTGGCACGGGTCGCCGTCTCCAAGCTCCTTAGGGGTCGCCGAACGTTGAAGATTTTCCCTCTTTGGCTAAACCCTTGGTGAAATTGTTGAGAATACAGACTCGGGGCTAGGTTGCGTCCCACCGAGGCCTTTGTTTGAGATTACTGGCTCGAGGTCAGGTTATGTCTCACCGATGCCTTATGATATTTGATGATGTGGGGTCAGAATTTCTCCCTCATGGTCGAGTTCTGTGTGGCACAAAAAATGGACATTCCCTTGTGGTAAAGTGTTGTTCGCAGCTCGGGGTCGGGTTATATCTCACAAAGGCCTTATGATATTTGATGACATGGGGTCAGAATTTCTCCCTCATTGTCGAGTTCTGTGTGGCACAAGGAAGGGACATGCCCTTGTGACCAAGTGTTATTGTTGGCTCGGGGCTGCATTTGTTCTGTCGATGCCATTGTGAGATTGTTGGCTCGGGGCTTGGTTGCGTCCCGCCGAGGCCCTGTTATGTTAGTTGGCATGGGGTGAGAGCATCTCCCCTTTATGGCCAGATGCTGATTAACACAATGAGGAACATTCTCTTGTGGCCAAGAGTTATAGATAGCTCGGGGTAGTCCTGACCGTTTGAACAATATGGGTGGCTCGGATGGGCGTCATGTGTCGCAGAAGTTTGATCTCACTGATTGGATATCAAATGAGCAGACGAGATAGAGAAACCGTTCAGTTGGTTTGAAACGAGTCGGCTTGAACCTGCCGACCCGAGCACACAACAGCCTTGAGACCGAACAGTCCAAGCCGGAGAAGACCGTAATAATTTGATGATGAGATGCCGACCTGAGGCCAGTCTGTATTTACCTTATTTTTGTAGTTCCTAACACTAACTCATCAACTTGTTGATACCAAGAACTAGGGGACAAATATTGATAGTGATTTTTGGGGCACCATGATCCCAGAAAAGCAAGAATGGTATAAAAGAGATTTATGTTCCAAAGGTTCTGAGGGCCGAGGGTCGGGTCGGTTCATATACTTCACCTGACCCGATGAGTGAAGATGCTCAGGGCAGTTCAGATAGTTGATTCCTCGGCACCGACCCAATATTATTGATCGACAACCGTCGCTCCTGATTTCTGACCTGGTAGAGCTGGTCGGGTTGTTGGTTTTTAATCACACAATCATGATCGAGTAGTTGGAATCTGGCATAGGGACACATATTCTCTCAAAGGTCTGATGTGATGGGAACACATGTCTATTTAATCTTTTGACACTAGATAACATGTGGCGACGGCCAAGAATAGCATGGTTTAATGAGATTTAGGCGTCAGAAGGCAGGTGTGTCAGACCATAGGGCGACTGTTCACAAAGCAGATGGGGGAAAGTGTCTTGACATTGATGGCAGACTCACGTGACTGACGTCACAAAAAGACATCGTGATAGTGTAATTTACCCTAGTGTAGACACTTGGATTTTTGGATGAAAGCCCAATGATGAGCCTCGTATGGAGGCACTACCCGATAAGTTGCGGAAGTCGCGGGAAACGGACGTCGGAAGGGAAAAATTTAAAAATAAATACATCATCAATTTAATTCGTTTGTTTGGCCTCGGGTTTGCTCGATTAATCCATGTTTTAAAATTTAAGTCTCGGCCCAAAACCCTCGCAACCCATGAAAAACCCATTCCGCCCAAGCCCAATCCAAAAATAATTAAAACATTTAAAACACATGTCACAAATTAAATAAATCCCTTCCTAATTTAAATAAATCACCTCCCAAATTAAAGAAATTCCCCCACCAAAAATATAAATATTCTTTCCTTAAAAAATTAAATACACACACAATTACTTGATTTGTTTCCTTTTCAAAATCCATTCACAACCATAACCCTAGGATACCATTATAAAAAGAAACCAAAATCCAAACCATTTTCCCTTAGCTCATACTCAGGTAGAACCACCAAAAAAAAACCTAAACATATTCACGGCTCTCACCCTTCAATCTCTCTCGGCCTCTCTTAACCATATTCTCTTCACGCCCCAACTTGCCAGCCAAAACAACAAAGCAGCCGACAAACCGACTCAGAAACTGCCAGTAAAATGCCCTCCACGTGAACATACAATAAAACGAAACCCTTAGCTTCTCACGTTCAACACGCAGGCCACACACCCTAAGCTACCCTCGGCAGCAAATCTCTTTCACCAAAGTGACTCACACACACGCCACACTTTCAAACCGACACAGCCACCCTCATTCTCGACTCCACGTGAAGCACAAACCGACACTAAAACACAGTCCAAAAATAGTGGCCAAACTGCACCCAAATTCACGCCAAACAGCAGCCCCAAACACACCCAAAACAGTCCCTGAAATATAAAGAAACAGTCCTGAAAACCACCCAAAATAATACCCCAAAACAGTCCATAAAACCAACCAAACAGCGAGGAAAACAACAAGGAAAAATAGTAGAAAAATAGCGAAGAAAACAGCGGAAACGGTAGTCCAAAACAGCGGCAAACCAGAAAAATAACGGAGGATTAACCCTTCTGACGACGACGTAACGCACTCCCGGAAAGCGACTTAAAAGGTAAGACCTGAGGGCACCCCTTTGTTATATTTTATTTTGTTATCCTGGACACGACATGCTTGGTTGGACGTGGAATACGTCCAACCGGGCATGCGAAGTCCTATATTAAAAACGGCCAAATCATTGGTCACATCTCTCTTTTATTATTCCGCCATTCATTTTCAGTCATTTATTTTCCTTTAATATTTCGCACTTAGCTTATTATTTATCGTTTCTGTTATTTATCGTTGTTTCATCACATGCATTATCATATTCCATGCATACATTGAGTTGATGATTGTGTGCTATCTCTTGCGGTATATCGGATGGAAACCCAGACGTAAATTCCGTAGCCGAATCTGAATGGACGGTAGTGCGGTCTGTACTTGGGATACAACTCCACGTACCACTTGAGAAACTTTCAAGCACGTGTTACACTTTGGTATTTAATTTTGTTCCGCTATTTATTTTCGATGTGTTGTTTCTTTAGTCATGCATTGATAATTTAATGCGCATGGTCTAACTAGGGTGGATTAAAGGTCTTCTATTCGAGGGAAATGCTTAAAGGCTACCTTTACCACGATGTTTTGCCGCACCTTTTATTATGTCATTTACCCTTTGCATATCATTGTTTTATTTACGCATGCATTACATTCTAGTGCGCATGGGCTAACTAAGGTGGATTAAAGGTCCTCTATTAGAGGGAAATGCCGAAAGGCTACCTTTACCACGATGTTTTGCCACGCCGGACAAAGTACACTCGATTGAATGGGAAATGTGTTTAATCGGGCATACAAAGTCCCATATTATTTATTTATTTATTCGCATTGATAATTTAATGCACATGGGCTAACTAGGGTGGATTAAAGGTCATCTATTCGAGGGAAATGCCTAAAGGCTACCTTTACTACGATGTTTTGTCGCGCCTTTTATTATGTCATTTATCCTTTTGCATATCATTGCTTTATTTATGCATGCATTGCATTCTAGTGCGCATGGGCTAACTAGGGTGGATTAAAGGTCCTCTATTCAAGGGAAATGCCTAAAGGCTACCTTTACCACGATGTTTTGCCGCGCCGGACGAAGTACACTCGATTGAATGTGAAATATTTTCAATCGGGCATACGAGGTCCTACATTATGTATTTGTTTATCCTGCATGTGTTTATGTCATTTCAGATGCCATTTTGGTGATCTCGTTCGAACGCGTTTCCGAACGCTACACGAACGTATGCATTCTACATCAGTCTGTTCGAACACGTTTACGAACGCTACTCGAACGCGCATCTATTTTGTTTTATCATGCATCAGGTCTTACCCCGTTCGAACTCTTTTCCGAATGCTATACGAACACGGACATTCTGTTTCATTTACGTTCGAACGCGTTTCAAAACGCTACTCGAACGCGCACGTATTTTGTTTTATCATGCATCAGGCCGTGTCCCGTTCGAACGCGTTTCAAACGCTACACGAACGCACATACAGTGCACAGACTTCTTTTCGTCACATTTCATGCATGCTTGCTTCTTTGATCATTTCTTTTGCACTACATGATTAATCATATCATTTCATTATCTACGCTTAGACAATTATCATCTATTTATATTTCCGCATTTATCTATTTAATGTGTTCATGAGATTGTGTGACTGCCTTTATTTCACTTACTTCTATGCATGCAAACTTAGATATAGGTTATATGCAAACTTAGATATAAGTTATTCTTGCGTGTGTATGTTGCGTAGACTTGGTTATGTTATTGCACGAATCCATTCATTACAAGTGACATAAGTAAGGGACCATTCTGAACCCAACGGTTTGAGGTCTTCCCTTGCGAGGGGTGAGCGCGGCCTTAAATCATTTCCCAGTTCACACTGGGTGGCGACTCCATTTTATTTCTCCGGTTTAGTCATTCGCGGGCTAATCCGTACTCCCGACCGGGCCGCGAGCCCCGGGACAGCGTCGCCCACTTCTGTGTCCTACACCTAGTATATAAAGGGTTTAGGAGATCATTGTAGGGGGTTGGCAAAATTTATTCACGCATAACTTGTAAAAGAGATAGCTAAAAAACTTAAGTGTAAGGGTGAGTTTGTAAGAGGTCGGTCATCCGAGCACTTGTGTAGAGAGGTCAGTCCAGCCCGACCACATAATAAAATCTTCATTTTCTTTGTGTCCATGGACGTAGGTTGGATCTATTCCATCGAACCATGTTAAATTCTTTGTTTGTTGTGTGTTTTCCTACCTCTTGCTAAGTTTGTATTTGGTCCTCAAACCAAACAAATTCACAGTTTATGGGAGATTGTTTGAGGGGAGATTATTTGAGGAGTGTTCTTCCAGAACTACCCCGGAACGAAAATCGACCGTCAACAAAATTATAAAAACAAAAAACAAAATTTGCCATATATTATAGCATGTCAAATATTTTTTTATTTTTTCAAATATATATATATATATATCATGATCAAATCTTAAGAAAATATGAACTAAAAAATCAATTTTAAATTTTATCCACTCTTATTTTATAAGAAAAAATTAAGATAGAGAGAATTTTATAATAGTAATTTATATAAACTAACCTCAAAGGTTGCCTAAGTGGTAAAGACTTTGGGTTTGAGTGATTTGCTCTCTCTCATGTTTAAGATTTGAATCTCATTAGATGTATTTCCTTGGAAGCATGCCCCCTAGTGTAAAAAATCATCGACTTATCATGATTTGTGTTTGGAAACTTCTGTATACTTCTGAGGAGACAGAGCACATGTTTTGATGATAAGTTGAGGTGCACATAAACTAATATGAACACTCCGATCACCCAAAGAAAAAATCATCTATATAAATTATATTTTAATCTTAAAAACATAGTCGAGTTAGTTTCAAATTTCTTAATAAAACTTGTCATCTAAGTTTAGATTTTGAGAGCATGCCCTCACCCAAAAAAACAAAAAAAAACAAAAAAAAAACAAAAAAACAAAAACAAAAAACAAAACAAAACAAAAAGAAAAACATATTTTCAAGGTCCAGCCAATGTCATATTTTATTTCAAACTTTTAGATTGGTTAATCATGAAAGCGGGTCAGGCTCAACAAGCCCATCACGGCCCATTTTCAATTTCCTATTTCCCGTTTCAAATTCCTATTTCAAAATGTTATTGACTTGGCTATATATTCTCCGTTTTGAATTTTCTCTTTTTTTCATCGAATTGATTTGATAAATAATTCAAATATTTTTTTGCATTAAATCTAACATTATGAAAAAAAAAAAAAAGATTCATAAATAGTGAGGGCAAAGAAAAAACAATTGTTTTTAGAAACAACTCAAAATAATTGCTTCAATTAAACCAACATTAATATAATCAAAGTTTATATTACAAGCGAATCTAAACGAATAAGAAATCAATGAATTCAAATTTATATTCTTAATCGAATTGACAAATAATTCAGAACAGGATATTAATTGATAAAAAAAAAAAAAAATCCATTCTCCTATGTTGACGAATAATTCGAGGATATATATAGTGACGGTAACTGTGAATGTGAAAGTAATTTTCTTCTTCTGTTTCTTTTTTCTTCTTTGATTTCAAACTCAATTTATATTTATGTAAAATGTGTGGTTGTTAAGCAACTAATTTACTTGCAATTCTTCATCATCTAAAAATAGTCATTGTTGATGGTGTTTTCAGGACCTATGTTATTTAAGGAGTACGGCAGGGGTAAAAATGGTAATTCCCTTCTCGATCGAAATCATTAAATGCCGACCCGACCACTAAGAGCCAAACAGTAAGTGACCGAGCACTTTATGATCGGTAACCGAGCACTTGTGTTCAGATGACCGGGCAATTATCAGATCGACAACAGCATTTTCAGTTCAAAAGACTATCATGACCGACCTCATGAAGACCGACCAGATAGCGAGATATGCTCCAGAAGATGACACCATATTCTTGCGGATAAGATGACAAGTTATCCTACTTTCATTGGGAAAACTGATGAGTCAGTGTCCAAATAGGATAAAAGAAGTGAAGGTAATTTTAATTAGGAATCCTTATGAGAAAAATGAATAGTTTTGACTAGGAATCCTGATAGGAAAAGGAAACCATCTCCAACTAGGAATTCTTGTACAAATAGGAGTATGATTTCTTCACCATTATAAATAGGAGGGTAGAGTGTGCATAAGAGGCATCAAAAAAATCAGTGATCAAAATCATCAAGCTCTAACTTGTAAACACCAAAAAAAGAGACCTGAGAAGCGTATTGGAGTAATAAAAAGTATCATCCTGTTTTTGTCCGTGAACGTAGGTCGGATCTAAAATCCACCGAACCACGTTAAATCTCATTGTCAATTGGTGTGTTTATCTGTCTTTCGCTAAATTTTCCTTTGGTTCCCCATAACCAAACAAATTCACTGTTGAAGGAGGATTCCCTCGGAGGTGATATTCTCGTATTACCCTGAGACCAAAATTCACCGTCAACAGTCATTTCACAACTTAAGTTAAACATTACAACTTAAATATTTACTAACATTATATAATCCCTGCTTTTGTTGGCAACATTTCTTTCTGTTATATATGTTGTATTCAGAGCCTCTAAAGTCTCTAAGCGGATCAACTCTTCGAATTTGCAACGCCGAAATTCCGACTACCAATCTTTCTTCTTGAGAACTTTGAAGGTTTAGGAAATTGGGTTAGAGTTGTATTTTCGTGTTGATGGTCAATCAAAGAATCTCACCAAAATAAAATAAAATTAAATTTAAAAAAAAAAAAGACGAGAAATAACGAAGTCTTCAAGGTGATTTATCAAGAAGGTTGAAACTATAAGTTTTTAAGCTCTGAATAATATGGTTCCAACATTGGTAAAGTGGCTGAGGTTTTTTCTAGTAGGTAAGGTAAAGATATGATTTTCCTAGTCATGAAAAGCCTTGAAAAGCACGTCCAAAATAACCTAGTTGTGCACAGGTGTTCAAACGCCTGAAGAACGCATGACGCACGCGAGCTACTCCGCAAATCCGTTCGAACATCCTGATGAATGCACAACGAACACGAGCTTTCTGGAAAGTTTCGTTCGAACGGGATTTTGAACGTCCAAAACACGAGAAACCTCTGCCTAACTTCGTTGAATGTAATTACGAACGTGCCACGAACGAAGTCACTCCAAATACTTGTCCAATTGTTTCTAGAACTTCAACACTCATTACAACTCAATTAAATTTACTTCAATACTCATTACAACTCAATTAAATTTATGTCTAATCTTAATGAGAGATGAGTACAAGCAATATGGAAAGGTAGAGAGATTAATCCTATACGCAATTAATAAAGCTTATATAACAGTTCATCAAATTCTTGCTTCAATTGCACAGAAATATTACTTCTTATTATTTATTTTACCAACAAAAAAATATATATATGTGATTTTTGGATTAATGGGCACCGGTAACTTATTTACATATTTTAATTCAAATGATTGAATGGAATTTATTTTGCTTTTTGCAGGTTACATTACAATATAGGAGGTAATACTTAAAATATAAAAGGTTAAATTTGTAAATATTTTAAATGACCCTTTAGAAATTAATGTACAAGTTTTAATGGAAGAGTCGATCGTATTGTTGTAATTTGGGATTTTTTTTTTTTTTTTTTTGATAATTGGGGTGTCCGGGCCAGCTTACGCGCACCTCGACTAATCCTCGGGACCTGTGGGTAATTGGGATTTGATTCCATTGTTAAGATAATTGTATCTAATTCTAAAAAAAATTCTATTAGGAGAAGACAATTTCAATTTATAATTCCATAAATTTATTTTTCTACTCAATTTTAGACTTATAAAACTCAAAGAATTAGTTATTTTGTTTTATATGTTCTCTTTTTAATTTTAAGTAGGTATAAAATCCAAAAACAATTACTTGAAAAACAATCAACCAACCCCAAAAAATATATTTCATTTTATGTCATGATGATTATTACATTTCACTTACAAAAAATTATATTATGAAAGTAAATTTATGATTTTCTGTTATGAACTTATGTATAGAATCATCTTTAAAAATCGATTTGTAAGAAAAGAATTCTTGAAAATTAATAAATTATTAATTAATTTCATACTTAATCAGTTTACGATAAATGAACCACAATAGTTTTAATTGATGTTTTTTCTTTCATGTTTGTGTGGAAAAAAAAAGAAAAAAAAAAAAAACACCAACCCTAACTAAACAAGAAAGGCAAAGCATAAGCCACTTGCTTTTGAAAAGTCCTCATTCTCAAGCAATCAAAATAAATATTTTAAGGAAAAATTGAAGTTGTATATATCTAAATTGAAGTCGATGTCAATAACAAAGAGCAATCTCAATCACAAAGCATCTCTCTCTATAAAAAAAAAAATGACTTTTTTTTTAAAAAAAAAAATTTTATTTCATTTCATTTTCTTTGGTCTGTATATGATGACAATGACAAATTAAGTTTATTTATAAATATCAAACATTATATCATGATGGTTTAAATATGAATGAGAAAATATTAATCCATATCTTTTGATAATGACAAATAGATGATGGGGCAACAAATCATGTCAAAATTATTGGAAAATTAAATTTAGATAAGGTTCGAGTTGTATCTATTTTTAAACCGTTTCTTTTTGGGAAAAAAATGAAATGAGTTTGAAAAAATATATTACCTCCACTCACATTTTGAGGGAGGTGTTGTAGCAAAATTCGGTTGAGACAAGATGATGGTGATTCTCCAAGACATGTAATCGTTTCTTTTAAAAAATATTTTCATCCCTTAATTCACAAATCACGGAATCATATTTTACGAGAGGTGTTGTAATAAAATTTGATTGAGACAAGACAACGGCGATTCTTCAAGATATGTTATCGTTTCTTTCAAAAAATATTTTCACCTATAATTTACAAATCACGAAATCACATGGAGTAAATGAAAACTTTATCTTGATTGTATCACAATAACCAATCACACTCTTTGTAGATTAGACTGGTGTGACGCAGATAAATGAGAAGAAACATGGATTTTTAATTGCACATAAAATATTTATAGGTAACCAATAATTATTAATTATAAAACACATTTTAATCATTTGTAATGGTTTCATGGTTTGTAAATCAAATGGTGAAAATATTTTTTAAAAGAAACGATTATGTGTCTGGAATATTTACTATTGTCTCATCTCAATCAAATTTTGCTATAATAAGAGGAAGGTTTATTATAAAGTTTAGTCATTCTTTACCACCAGTAGCGAGCTTGTTGCAGGTGCAATGGCACCCGATCAAATGAGTGAGTCATCTTAAAAAAAAAATTATTAAATTTTATAAGTGTCCTAAAATGATTATATTTATATTTTGTGTTGATTTTTTTATATGTTAATTGATCTAAAATGTGAAGTTTATATGTTTTTGACATTATTTGTTAAGTTTTTTTCCCCTCTTATTTGGATAGATAAAGAAGAATATACTAAAAGAATGCGGGCTTTTAGCATTGTCAAAGTTCGAGACTAAAGGAGAAAAAAAATCGATATCATATATTTTGGCGTCGAAATATGACGACACTAATTGATACATTTAATGATGATTTATCCGACAACATTAAATCTTTGTACACTAAAAATCTTATTTCTTGTAGTGAAGGTATTTTAGTCAAAAAAAATATATTAGAAACACTTGATTTTAAAAGAAAAAAGTGTAGAATTGCCTATTTTTAATGAATTTTGAAACTTCCCAAATAAGGGGATAATTGAAATTTCCACATCAAATTGAATAAGAGATGGAGAGCACCTATTGAATGAACAAATAAAGATTACACTTGCAAGTTGCTACTGCATTAATTTTGTGCATGTAATTTAGATTATGACATTTGAAACACTCATTTGGCTTTAAATGATTCCATGGCCAAAATATTGACAACATTGAGTTTGTTGTTATTGTGGGTGTTCATTTGTCCGGTCTCGTAGAACACATGTCACGGGTCGGGTTATCAGGTCAATAGGTCTGGACCAAACTTATTTGATATAAATTATATATTTATTATTTAAAATTTTAAAATATCAATTACATATCTGGATAATTGTCAAAAAGTTAAAATTATAAATGTGAATTCATAATCTCGAGTCAGATTGGGTTAATTCGATTTTTCAAAATCAAAACTCGTGATCTAACTCATCTTATGCGGGTCTGATTACTTGACTCGAAAATAATTTTCCCAAAACCCACGCAGATCAAGTTTGCTCGGGTTTAAATTTGTACACCCCTTTTTGCCACAGCCAAAAATTCTTTAAAAAATAAAAATCGGTTTTTTTTATTTGAAAAAATAATAATAAAGAGGTAGACGAAAACTGATTTTTTTAGTTCCTTGCTCTATATTCACTTAATAACATTAATAACCAATTACATAAAATATAAATACAATTATTTTTTTAATTAAAAAAAAAATTATGCCCACGTGAGCAGATTTTGAAATTTGGATGATTTGACCAAACGGACTATCCAAGATATTAGTCCAACCCATTTTTGAGGGCCAACCCGGCCTAATTATGGGTCTACCTTTTATTTTATTTTATTTAATGGTTTAGACTATTTTCGTGACTAAACGGGTAGGCAGGTATTGTCTTTTTTAAATAATAATATTCTGGGGTCCAGTGAGGGTTTTTTTAAAATAAAAAATAAAAAATAAAAATCCCAAAAAATGCCTCTTAATTAAGAATTTTGGTTAATTATGGAAATCTTTTTGCAAAACATTAATTTGGATATATCATAAATGTTGTTGACTTGTTGGAAATACATATATAAACTTTGTTGTTAGGATAAACCAATGGATCAGACTTTGAAAAAATCCTTTATAATTTTAATTTTGTTTATTTAAGTTCTGATTTAATAAAAATATCAATTCAAATCTTGAAAATATTAATAAAAATAAGATCTATTTGTTATTTTAATTTTTTGGCATTATTATTTAAAATGAGATGGGAGAGGGACAACTTTGCAAGTTTTAATCACACTTTAATTGGGACTTTCCTAGTTCGTTTTTTTGTTGGCCCTACATAAAATGTTAGACTTTAGGCTTTTCAATGAGATTTTTAGCCCCGTTCCATTCTATTCTAATTATGATTTGAGATGAATAAAGTATGATATTTTTTTAGAATAAAATTTAGAATTCATAACGAAAAATCATCTTAAATATCAATTGAAATTTTTAATTGAGATAATTTTTGTCTTGAATCTCGTTCGAGATTCTATTTTATCTTCCAACCAAATTTCTCATTATCATTTACCCATTAAACTTTTTCCTTTTTGTAAATTATATAAATCAAACTTACCAATTTTTTTAATTTAAAACTATTTATTGAAAAGGTTTTGTCAACAAATTACAAATGTAACAATCTATACAATTTACATAGATAGACTCAAACTCTCAAAAAAATAATAAGATTAGGAGGTACCTATCACTCTACTAAAGAGTGGTTTACACTTAAATTGAATCTATTTGATTTTTAATTAAATCAATATAAAGACTAATAATTGATCTCTTTTTTAAACCGTCCATTTTTTTTATTCAGAACTATAATTGAGATAAAAATATCATGATCTCATCTTGTTATTTTTTTAGATAAAAAATCATCTCATCTCATCCCGTCTCACATCTTGTTTTTAAATTAATACATAAAAATATCTCTTAAATCTCGTCCACATAGCATAGAATCCTGTTGAGACATGACGGGACAAAAAAATGATAAACTTTAAGGGACACAATGATATAATATATCACATTAATTTGTATAATTTAATGTGTACAAAATTTTTTAGATACATCATCATCATTATTATTATATTATTATTATTATTGAAATCGTTGGAAATTCCGCATCCAAACCACCCCTTCCAGGCTTAAGCGGAGCAGGTAAAACTATCGGTTGTCCCATGTTTTTATAAGAAACGCACTACCTGAATTCGAACCTAGGATCTCAAGGTGAGATCCTGAACCCTACATCATCAAGTCATGTCCTTATTGGTACTAAGTGTAGTATCATCATGCGGAAGTAGATTTGATGTTTATAGAGGTAAGTTCAAGAGATTAACTAAGAAATTAATTTGAAATTAATAACTTATGTTAAGGAAACCACTCAACTAATTAAAAACCCAAGCTATATTATGCATAAGAACTCATTATAAGCGTTAAATTCAGTGTAATACATTGACTTTATTTAAGAGAGTAATCTTACGATATCCCAATGGGTGTGACTAAGTAGCGTAAGGTTTATGATTTTACCTTGAAATTATGGGTTCGAATTAATGGAATGTGTTTCTTGTAAGAGTTTGAGATAGTCAGAGATTTTACTTACTCCGCTTAAGTCATGAATTGGTGATTTGGCGACGGAATTTCTAATGATTAAAAAAAAAAATGTTACGGTAGTAAGGTTTTTTTTTTTTTTTTAAATAGTGGGATATTATTATTCTTCTGTCTCGAAGAATGGCTAAAATTTTAAAAATCTGAAAACTTTAATGGTGTGTTTACTTGAGGGTAATAGGAATGGATGAATGATAATCATTTCCATTAAGGTTGTTACTTCCTAAAATTGAATAAAAATGAGAATGAGAGTGAGGCCCACAAATTTGGGAATGGGGAATGAGAATCACATTACCACCACCCACATGAGAATGAGATTCTCATTCTCATTATTGATGAGAAATTACAATATTATCCATAAGATAATTAATTAATATTAATTTATAAATAATAAATAAAATGTATTAATAATTAATAATTAATCAATAATTAATAAAAAAATATTATTTACTATTTTAATAAAATAATAATTAATAAAAAATATATTAATATTTACTTAATTTAATACATTAATAATTAATTAATAAAGTAATACTCAATTAATACTTAATTTATAAATAATAAAATAATATTTATAATATTTAATAATAAAATAATATTTAAATTTTCAATAAAAATAATAAAATAATATTTAATATTTTAATAAAAGAATAATTTAACATTGAATAATTTAATACATCAAAAATTAATAAATAATTAATAAATTAATAAATAATTATTTTTTGTAACTTTTTAACAATTCATTCTGATTACTGGACAAGGTAAACACATCAATGGTAATACTGCTTCATTCCGATTCCGATTTCTACAGTTAAGTAAACAACTTATTCTGATTCTGATTTACCATTCTCATTCCAGCTCATTCCGATTCTATTTCATTCTGATTCCATCTCATTCTGATTACGAGTACGTAAACGCATCATAAAAGCGT
>SKCR01050257.1:0-41565 GCA_019454045.1 Zanthoxylum bungeanum | reverse complement strand
GTTGGTTAAATGTGGATTTGCTAAATAAAAACATAAAGACAAAAGAAAGTACAAAGGAAAAATAAACAAAAGACACAAAAATATAGGGTTGTGATTCCATACAATATTATTCTAATGATAAATTGATTCTCTTATATATGTGTAATAAATTAGTTTACTAATCTGGAACACGAAGATATGCAAAAGCCTCTTCCGATGGTCAGATGCAAATACCCAAAATAACCCAATTAATCATATTCATATATTAATCAAGTTACCTGAATTCATTAAGTTCAAGTTTCAATTATGGATACCCCCGCCCGACAGGTATATTCCTATCATGTAAGGAAATCTATTAAAGGGTTATCTATCCTCAAGGAAGATCGTGAGCTATTGAATCTAAGGCTGAAACCTAAAATCTCTTTTCCAAGTTCATTTTAAGTTTACCACATCAATCTTATTAATGGCCAGTTAACTGTTGGACAGTTATAGCCCATAACATCACTATTTGTACAGATTATGGTGTTGTTGTACAAATTAACTATGTGACAAAGTAAATTGCTCTTCTATCATTTGTAATTAGATTACCAAGATGTATAAATGATAGAAGGTCCATATGATTAGTTCTGGATTGAGATGATATGAGACAGTATCAATCCACGAAAGTTTAATCATTAAATATCCCTAGTCGTAGTGTTATCGAGATTGGACATCGATAATGCAGAATAGACTAGTATTGCATTTGTGCGCATTGTGGGAGCATAACGGCATAGTTCTCATATATTTGGGTATATGATACTCATGCAAGTGTAATAGGAGGTTGTGTTTTACCGATGGTTCGGAAAATAGCTTCGCTCTGGATAGACCCCTCGGAATTCCAGGGTAAGTGCCACCGATCTGTTAGCCCTCGTTCATAGTGACGTTAGTGGGCCCATGTCTAGCTATGCTAGATGTGGATATGAATGTTTCATGACCTTTATGGATGTGGCATCACGTTATGGTTATGTGTTTTCTATTGAAACACGAATTGAAAACTTTTGATGAAATCAAAGAGTTTCGACACGAAGTAGAAAAACAGATCGGTTAAAGTATTAAACAGTCATGGTTAGACCATGATGAAAATACTTAAGCAATAAGTTTCTCATATAACTTGAAAGAGTATAGTATTTTTTCAATGAGGACTCCTCCCGGAACACGTCAATTTGACGGTGTGTCCGAACAGAGAAACCAAATCTTGTTGGACATGATAAGGTTAATCATGAGTCGCTCTGAGCTACCATTTCCTTCAACGGATAAGCATTAACAGTGCAAAACATATTTTGAATAAGGTTCCATAAAAATCTGTTTGACAGACTTCATATTAGATATGAACAGGAAAGAAACCGAGTTTCTCATTCCTGATGATTTGGGAATGCTAGGCATATGTTTGGATGATACCAAACTAGAACCCAAATCGGATAAGTGCCTAATTGTAGGTTATCCTAGGGAAACCAAAGTATAGTACTTATACAACTCACAAGAGAACAATGTAATAGTTGCTCGCCATGCGGTTTTCCTAAGGGAATACCTATATGCAGTGGTATGTGGGAGGAACGTAAGACTCGATGAAAAATCAGAGTAATACTGTTCAAGGCACTGATTCCTTATTGGAACACATATAGTTCATCAAGGATGAAACTATACCAATAATCTTCGAATACATAAGAACCACGTAAGTCGGAGAGAGTCATAAAACAACCTGGGGTCTAGGTTTCTGATCTCACCTTATAAAGATGTCAATCTTATTGAGGAACACGAACTGACTACGTATGAGGAAGTGATACAAGGTATCGACTCCCAATAATGGCAAAGTGCCATGATATCTGAAATGGATTCCATGTAGAACAACCAAATTTGGATACTGGTTGTTGTACCGAAATGCATTGTGCCTATTGGTACTATATTAGTCTTCAAGGAAGACAAACATGGAAGGCAATATACCAACGTACTAAGCTAGGCTTGTAGCGAAAAGGTATCGTTATCAACATTGTGTCGATTACGACGACACCTTTTACTCGTTGCCATGTTAAATCCATTTGGATAATGCTTGCTAATGCTGCATGTTTCATTCATGAAATATGGCAGCTGAATGCCAAAACTGCTTTCCTTAACGGAAACCTTTTGGAGGATGTTTACAACATCCTGACGGTTTTTTCATACCAAAACAAGAAAATGAGGTTTGCAGGTTATTCAATCCATGAATGGATTGAAGCAAGCATAGGGTTCTTGGAACTATCGTTTTGATGTAATCATAATGGTATATGATTTAATTCAAAAACGAAAATGATTCTTGTGTATATAAGGAGGTTAGTGGGAGCGTACTGACAGTGAATGTCCTAAGTAATAATGATATGTCATTTCTTGGAAATGATATTCCTATAATACAATCGGTGAAAGCTTGGCTTTCATGAAAATTCTCCGTAGAATTCTTGGGAGAGGTAACCTTTATTCTAGGAATAAAGATCTACTGTGATAGATTTAAAGTTGTTAATACTCTCCGAGAACTCGTATATTGAAATAAATGTACGTGACCTGGTGTCTCATACACTTTGAGCATATGTAGTCACAATCAGGCCAATCCAGGTGATGGTCACTGGATTGAAGTTAAGAACATCCTTGAGTATCTTAGAGGAACTAAGGATGCTGTATTAAACTATGGAGAAGAAGAACTTGAAGTGACTAGGATCACTGCTGCAAGTTTCCTAACCGATAAAAACGACTACAAGTCATAACAACGGTGCTATACAGTTTCAATAACGGAACAGTGAGCTGGAAATCTTCCAAGCAAGATACTGTTACCGTATAAGCAACAAAAGCGGGTTATTGCTGCAGTTGAGGCAGCAATAGAAGTCATTTGGGTAAATAATAATCCTAATTGAATTAGGAGTAGTTCTGTTAGCAGCTGAGCTAGGCTACAACACAGGCTAAAGAATTAATGGTCTCATCAAGTATCCAGATATATACTTCAATTATTCATCTGATTCGTTCGGATCATACATCGTGGCGATGTGATGATCGAATAAATCGCATCAGATGATAATCATGCAAATCAACTGACGAAAGCATTTCCTCAGCAGAAGTTTGAGCGAACCGTACATAGTTCGGGTGTAGGACACTTGAGTGATTGGCTATAGGCCAAGTGGGAGTATGTTGGACAGTTATGGCCCATAGCATCACTATTTGTACAAATCATGGTGTTGTTATACAAATTAATTATGTGAGAAAGGAAATTGCTCTTCTATCATTTGTAATTAGATTACCAAGATGTATAAATGATAGAAGGTCCATATGATTAGTTCCGGATTGAGATGATATGAGACAGTATCAATCCACGAAAGTTTAATCATTAAATATCCATAGTCGTAGTATTATCAAGATTGGACATCGATAATGCGGAATAGACTAGTATTACACTTGTGCGCGTTGTGGGAGCATAACGACATAGTTCTCATATATTTGGGTATAGGATACTCATGCAAGTGTAATAGGAGGTTGTGTTTTACAGATGGTACGGAAAACAACTTCGCTCTGGATAGACCCCTCGGAATTCCATTGGTAGTATGACTCTGTGTCTATGGAAGTCCGAATCAGGGTATGTGTATTTGGTCTTAACTTAAGACTTGCACCGCTAATACTTGTGACAATCAATATACTTTGGTTTTGGTCGTCCAGGGCTTTAACCGGTCCTGTGTACGCCTTTTCTGGGTATATTGAGAATCGTAGTGTATTGGGTGTGATGTCGAGATGGAAGTATCACTCCAGTCATAGTGGAGATGATGATCACGTAGGATACGGAACTGGTTCTCTTATATGCTGCAGCTATCGGGATATTATGACTAGGTAATGTTTATCCGATTATATAGACTAGTTACCAGAGATCCGATATATGCTTCGTACGGGGCAGACACATTTCCAGCCCCAGGCCTTGCACGTGACATCCGATACTGGATCGAAATACGCAATAATACGTATACTACGCCTAATATAGATCACATATTCCAGTAAGAATATTTCTGGAGAATTGGGTAGGCATGATGCTTTGCTAGAAGCCAACCATGTATTGCAAATCAGTAGGCATGGTACTTACATTTTTGGATAGTCCGACGACCGAATTTACTGCCAATATATCCGGGGATCTCATGGGTCGCTTCCCGAAGATTCACCGATGACGCATGACTCGCACTTTATTAATCTGGGATTAATTAATGAGAGAGAGAAAATTAATCTGGGATTAATTACGGAGATATTTTAAAGAGAGAGAACGATTAATTTGGAATTAATCGATAAAATAATATATTTGATATATTATACGAAATTGGATTTCGACGCGGAATTAAAATTAGATTTTAATTCGGGCGAACGAGTTAATTTAGAATTAATTCGCAAGAGACGTGAATAGTAATTTTGATAGGCAAAGTTATTTAATTAAATTAGATTTAATTTCGTCGCAACGGAAAATTCGTTAATTTAGAATTAGCGAACCAGAGCCCGGGAGTGTTTGCGGGCGCACTCGCATTACGAATTTAAGTGCGTCCCACAAGTCACATCTAGCGTCAAATCACTAGTCAATCGATTGATGTGATGTCTAGTCACTTTGAGTGATGTGACAACATGTCACTTGTGATTGATGGTGGTAGTTGGAAAGCTTTAATGCTTGTACCTTTTTGACTTTTGGAAATTCAAAATATAGTATATGTTTTAATTGATTTTGGAAATCAATTAACCTAACATTTTTTTCTCTCCTCTTTTCTCTTCTCTCTCACGCCCAAGGGGCTGTTTTTCTCTTCAAAATCTGCTAATGCCGAAACTTGAAGGAGAAGAAATGGAAAATTTGTGGCAAGTTTTCCAATGCTAGCACATAAAGGGTCATCCTAAGGTGATAGGGAAACCGATTTGTGAGCATGGAATCACCATTAGCAAAGCTTGGAGCTTGGAGAATCAATGGAGTCCATGACCGAATTTTTGGAGGACAACAAGAAGCCCACTGCCGAGAGCTTCTAGGAGGAGCACAAGGATTTGTGTTCGTCGCATCACATAGCCGTTCAATGTGAGTATGATTCCGCCGTACTTCTTGATGTATTCATACATGTTTTATTGCTTGATTTGATCCTTGGAACCTAATGGAAACCCAACATTAACAAGAAGCAATAAGACTAAGACTCAATAAACAAACCTGAAGTATTACCCATAATAATGAAAATCAATTATTAAGTGTGTGGATATTGTGCTTCATCACTTCCCTAGAATAAAAATAAAATGATGGGGTTAGGGGATCCACTTTTACTAATTCTAATATAGAAATCTCCCTTATTATAATACATAAATTATCAGTGATATTACCAGCCGACCATCATTAAGTCATATTTTAATTAAGTCCAACCGACCATAAAGGCGGTATCATTATTTATCCATAAACAAGCCATATATGCGGTAATTTTTTGTCACCTAAAGACCGGCCATATAGGCGGTGTCACATTATGTCAAATAAATAAAACCAGCCATTAAGGCGGTAATCCTTTAATTTAAATTATAATTTCCATATTATAATTAGGGAGATTGATCTAAACTAAAATAATAAAAGCTTCACCATTCCCCAACGCAAATCTAACTAGAAAACATAAAAGAAAAGAAAAGAAAAGAAATTACTACTATTACTGAAAATAAAAATACATAATTTAAATTACAAAAAATAAACAAACAAGATGCAATCCTTAAATTCCTTACAAAAACCTAAGGAAAGCATGAGAATTACAAATGAAATGGCTGGGTATTTATAGGTAAATCTAAAGGCTTCCACCAATTTCTCCACCAATTACTCCACAAATTGCTCCACCAAACATGGCACAAAACATAGCATCAAACATGACACAAACATGGCACCAAACTTGGCACCAAATCCTCCACCAAACATGCTTACATGTTTGGTGGAAGTTTGACAATTTTTAATTTTTAATTTTTTATTTATTTATTTTGCTTTGAAAATGGTTTTAATAATTACACATAACACACTTCCGGATATTTCATCAATTTCGGTCACGCAATCTTCAGAATTCAAAATTATTTTGTTCTTCCAAGTTGTAGATCTTTGAGTCTTCTTTAATCTGGAACTTGAATCACCTCAATCCGATATCCGAGTAAAATGTGATGGCCAAAATACGATAATTGCGCAAAATTGGAATTTCCGAAACTGTACTTCGTTAGGACGCCCTTTCAAGTTTCAAATCTCCAAAATCAAAATGTCAAGTCCAGCTTTTGCCCTTATTTGACCCATATTTCATCCTAAATGATTCCATTAAGTCCCAATTTTATTTTATCTGCAAAATAAACTAAAACACATCAAAACGTTCATCAGACCCGAGAAACTAAACAAAATATTAGGTAAAAGGGGTGGTAAATAATGATATATTTTCCGCTCATCAAACACCCAAACCTAACATTTTGTTAGTCCTTGAGCAAAAAAACAAAATAAAATGCAAAAAATTTATTAAAATTAAACTAAGCCACTTTCTTAGGGATCAGGGTTGCATTTAGCGTATGCAACAAGCCTTTAAACCCCTAGGTGTCTCTAGTGGACGAGTTGTAGTCTCGTGAGGGCTTACAGTGACGATACCCACAAACGTCAATCTAATGCACACAAAAGCAAAAAGATAATAAAACTAATGCACACAAAAGCAAAAAGATAAGAGAAAAGAGAATAAACAAGCTAGTGACTAAACAAGTGAAACTTTTTATCCAAGTTAATAGTTGTTTTCTTTCTATCTAAATTACTAAATAAGAAAATTCTCCGATTATTTTTACCATTCTCCATTTACACAGCCAACAAAAAATTAATTAACTCATTTTGCCCACAATTGTCACAAATGCATTTGAAAAGAGAGTAATATTTTTGTCCTAAAGTTATATCAGAATTCACATCTTTTTGTAGCAATGGAATGATTTTATTTTATTTTTTTGATTTTTCTGATTTTTTTTCTTGATTTTTGATTTTTTTATTTATTTATATACAATATCTTCCATCCATGTAGCGAGCTTTGGGCTAGTGACTCCCAAACCAGTTGGCTTTAGGGCACTAGGTGTTAAGACACCCCTACAGACTTAATTACTCAGACTTCAAATATATATATTTTTACAATATCTTCGATTTATGTAGCGAGCTTTGGGCCAAGGACTCCCAAACTAGTTGGTTTTAGGGCACTAGGTGTTGAAACACCCCTATTGACTTAATAACTCGGATCTCAGACATTTTTTTAGATGCTTCCTCCAATTAACTAGAGCACTGAATATTACAAAATCGTCAATTACTACTCATGTCCGTATGTTAGAATGTATGTTGATAATATCTGCCAAGTGAGCATATGAAGATTCATTTTAGTCAGTTTTATGGAGAATTCACAAATTAAATAATTCAAAAGGAAATAAACAAAAATTAACTTGTTCCGAAATAGGTTAAGATACGTCTCAGGAATGGTAATTCTTTACACAGCTATCTCGTACCAATTTCTCCTGATTAATCAAATTAAAAACGCAAAAAAAGAAAATATATTTTTTGATTTTTTTGTAAAAGTTTTCAAATTTTTTTGTATTTTTCGAAAAATTTTAGACTAAAAATAACACAATGAAATCAAGATACTATTAACTATTCCCCTCCCCAAACCTAAATAAGACATTGTCCCCAATATCTTAAAAAATAGAAGAAGAGTTTTGAAAACCGTACCTGGTTAGCTGAAATGCTCGTCTAGAAAGAAAATTACAGATTAAGATCCAGATTTATCCGACGTTTCTTACCACAATCATCTTCGGACCATTTTATATTGGAAATGATAAGGTCAATCTGTGGTTCAAAGACTAAGATTTGGTCAATTAAATCCTTGCCAGTTCTGGCAGTGAAGAGGAGTTCTTTTATAGGTTTTGACACGAACCCATTTCTCCAGGCATCATCAAGAAACACACAAAGAAAATCATAAAATCCATCAGAGTTAAACAGTCCAATCAGTTTCTGGTGTATGTTCAAATTCACCCAAGATAGTAGTATAAATATTTCCTTCATCGTACCCATGCCACCTGGCAAAGCAATAAAAGCATCAACACGATTAATCATTTCCACTAGTCGCTCGGACATACCTGGCACAATAAGTTCCTATCCGTTTGATGGTCCTATAAGATTCGCCTCTGCCAAAGGTTTTGGGATGATTCCCAGAACTTGACTATCTCATTCCTGTACAGCCCTTGAAACAATCCCTATTAGTCCAATATTGCCACCGTCATATACTAAGTGCATATTCCTTTCAGCTATGGCTCGACCAAATTTCTGTGCTGCTGCTACGTACTCTGGCTTAGTACCAACACTAGTATCGTAAAACACACAGATGTTCTCAACTCTTCTTCTTGAAGTAGCTTCCATTTTTTTTATGTATTTCTTTCTCAAGTCTGGGCGCCTTTAAAAGTGCAATGATGAGTTGAATTTATAGCACCTGAAAAGGGTGAGTAATAATAGCACTAGTATCTTCCAAATAATGATTATTAGTTAAACAATAAAAGAAATCTTGAAAGGTCAAAAAGCCTGGATCCTGTCAGCAAAAATAAAGATAATAACAAAAGAAAAGCAAATCAAAGCAATTATGAAGGCAACAGAATTGTGTACGCAATACACCACTCATTTGGTATATAAATCCATTAGAGTGCGTCTCAAGAATTCATTCCTTACTCATCCATCACTAATGACTTAAATCTCATCTTTGTGATTGCCAAACATCATTCCTCTTATCTTGTTTTGCCTTAAATGCTCCATTTGTGCTTTTCCCTGAAAATATCACACAAAATTAAAAATTCTACAACATGTATACACAAAATATGAAAACAGAAATTACAACAAATTGCATGGGTTGCCTCCCTGTTAGCGCTAAAATCTTTGTCTTCAGCCAGACGTGACTGAAATCCATCTGTCAATGAGGTTTCAGCGTGGTTTTGGATGTCCGATTAAAGACAATCCCGTGTGTGTTTCTTTTGAAAGGTCTCTTCCAACGGTAAAGTGGCAAAATTTTTTTTTTCTCATTCAGTGCTCATGCCACCTTTTTGATCTTTGTCGCTCCACTGGTTCCTGAAAAGAAAGAAAGAAAATCAGGAGGTCTTGTATGGTGTTTGACTTTGAATGGAAGTTCCATTCTGTCAAGCTTCTGGGTGATATCTTTGATCAGTACTCCCTAAAACAGTGATGTTTCTCCTGAATGCCTGAGATCTTCAATTTGCTCAGACAATTGTTCCTCCATTTGCTCTGCTTCTTGCTCCACATTTTCTTCACATATGTATTGTAGGATTTCCGCATTAAATTCTCCATCTATCATCTGTGAAATGCATGCTCCATAAGTATCAACCCAATGATGTAAAGAGATGTCAGATTTTAGGTCTTCATCCTCTGATGTTGATATGACTGGCTAAGATAGATCTTCTTCAAACATTTATGCAATGGAAGCGCCAAGATCTTCATTTTGAGGATACATAATTTCATCCTCAATTTTTGTTGGCACAAACAACTCTGCTTCTTCATCCTCGTCAGAGTCCAAATAATAAAAATCAAATCGAGACTTTGCTGGTTCTGGTTCCAAAAATGATACCTTAGATTTCTGATACTGCTCAGCCTCCTCCTCTGTTAAAGTTTCATTGTGAAATGCTTGGTACTCAAAGGCTTCATCAGTGTCATCTGCTCCGTGGGATATGTAATTCATGTTTTATGTTAATTGTCTGATTTGATCTGTCATTCTCTGTATGGATTCCGCTTGACTCTGAAACTATGCATCAATTGAGATTCTTGTTCCTTGAACCATTCTTTGAACATGTAAATCAACTGATCTTCCTCTGATGGTTCTGGTTCTTGATGAAGTTCGTATGTGGATGGTGGATAAGATGGAAAATGTGGTTCTATGAAATATGCTAGTTCTTCGTACATTGAATGATTCTGATAATTCTGCCACCCTGAAAGGTATATGCATTGATCGCTCAGGTAGTTACCATCGCATATCTCATATATCCCCATAGCGTTCTAATGAGCAAATGTATTATTGCTTGGTTCTGGCATCCAGTGATAGTTGTTGGGCTGGACAACAGGCATCAGAAAATCGGACTGTTGCTCTCTGATTTGAGGTGTATCATCTTCTAGTAAAGCTCGTAATCTTTCTATCTCCCAATAAAGATCCATGTCAACCATCTGATAAATAAAAGAATTAAATAAAAATTACAAATAAAAGAAAATTAGAAACAAGTAAATTAGCTAGCTTCAAAATTAATAACTTAAGAAAAATAAGTCCCCGGCAACGACGCCAAAAACTTGACTGGCGTAATCGCACACGTATCATTCAAGTAGTCTAAAAATATCAATCCCACGAGGAGTTAATTTCTATTATTGTTATTAATTATTGATACTATTTATTTGCAGGTATCAAATTAAAGAGAGAAGTGATTGATTGTTTTTGGTTGGTTGAATGTGGGTTTGCTAATTAAATAAATAAAGACACAGAAGAAAATACAAAGGAAAGAAACAAAAGACACAAAATTCTAGGGTTGTGAATCCACACAATATTATTCTAATGATGAACTGATTCTCTTATATATGTGTAATAAATTAGTTTGCTAACCTGGACCACGAAGATATACAAAAGCCTCTTCCGATGGTCAGATGCAAATATCCAAAATAACCCAATTAATCATATTCCTATGTTAATCAAGTTACCTGAATTCATTAAGTTCAAGTTTCAATTATGGCTACCCCCGCCCGACAAGTATATTCCTATCCTATAAGGAAATCTATTAAAGGGTTATCTATCCTCAAGGAAGATTGTGAGCTATTGAATCTAAGGCTGAAACCTAAAATCCATTTTCCAAGTCCATTTTAAGTTTACCACATCAATCTTATTAATGGCCAGTTAACAAGAAGCATTAAGACTAAGACTCAATAAACAAACCTGAAGCATTAGCCATAATAAAGAAAATCAATTATTAAGTGTGTGGATATTTTGCTTCATCACTTCCCTAGAAAAAAAATAAAATCTTGGGGTTATGGGATCCACCTTTACTAATTCTAATTTAGAAATCTCCCTTATTATAATACAGAAATTATCAGTGATATTACCAACCGACCATATAGGCGGTGTTATCATTAAGTCATATTTTAATTAAGTCCAACCGACCATAAAGGCGGTATCATTATTTATCCATAAACCAGCCATATAGGCGGTAATTATCTGTCACCTAAAGACCGGCCATATAGGCGGTGTCACATTATGTCAAATAAATAAAACCAGCCATTAAGGCGGTAATCCTTTAATTTAAATTATAATTTCCATATTATAATTAAGGGAGATTGATCTAAACTAAAATAATAAAAACTTCACCCTTCCCTCAGCGCAAATCTAACTAGAAAACATAAAAGAAAAGAAAAGAAAAGAAATTACTACTATTACTGAAAAGAAAAAATACATAATTTAAATTACAAAAAATAAACAAACAAGATGCAATCCTTAAATTCCTTACAAAAACCTAAGGAAAGCATGAGAATTACGAATGAAATGGTTTGGTATTTATAGGCAAATCTAAAGGATTCCACCAATTTCTCCACCAATTGCTCCACAAATTGCTCCACCAAACATGGCACCAAACATGGCATCAAACATGACACCAAACATGGCACCAAATCCTCCACCAAACATGCAAGAATGTTTGGTGGAAGTTTGACAATTTTTATTTTTTATTTTTTATTTATTTATTTTACTTTGAAAATGATTTTAATAATTACACATAACACACTTCCAGATGTTTCATCAATTTCGGTCTTGAAATCTTCAAAATTCAAAATTATTTTGTTCTTCAAAGTTGTAGATCTTTGAGACTTCTTTAATTTAAAACTTTAATCACCTTAATCTGATATCGGAGTACAAAGTTATGCCCACAATACGATAATTGCACAAAATTGGAATTTCTTAAACTGTACTTCGTTATGACGCCCTTTCAAGTTTCCAATCTCCAAAATCAAAATATCAAGTCCAGCTTTTGCCCTTATTTGACCTGCATTTCATCCTAAATGATTCTATTAAGTCCCAATTTTATTTTATCTGCAAAATAAACTAAAACACATCAAAACATTCATCAGACCCGAGAAACTAAACAAAATATTAGGTAAAAGGGGCGGTAAATAGTGATATATTTTTCACTCATCACCAGGGCAGCAGGTGTTGTTATATGATTCACGGTTGAAACTTTTCCCTGGAAAGCTGAAATCAAAGTGGTCAGGTCCATTTGTGATTACTCAGGTGTTACCCTACGTAGTTGTTGAGATATACAACCCCAAATCCAACAATACATTCAGGGTAAACAGCCAGCGGGTCAAACACTACTGGGGAGAATCATTTGAGCGAAAAAAAGAAAATACCACACTTTCAGATCCAGCCTAACGTTTGGGCAGTCATGTCTAGCTGACGACGTTAAATTTAGCGCTAGCACGGAGGCAACCCATGCAAATTGTGTATATATTCAGATTTGGTGTGTTTTTTTTGTGTGTTTAATTTGTGTAGGTAAAGTCACATTTCAGGATGGAAGACGTTCTAGAAAATCTTCACAAGCAATTTCATTCTCTCCCTTAAAAGTTTTTGATGAAATTTTACAAAGCTCGCTTGGAACGATTGAGACTTTTGATGATCAAAGGTATTCCTACTAACATTTGTTGGATTATTAAAGCACGGGTCTGATTGGCAGGTGAGTCTTCTAACTTTTTTATTTCATATCTGCATGGTTTAGGAAGAAGCACATATGCTAAAAAGAGAAGAGCTAAAAGAATGGGTGTTTGCTATAAATGTGCACGCATGACATGTAATACTCATTGTCATTGTTTAGGAATGGTGTCTGATAACCGTGAAGATAAAATAAAATCCATTAGGGATGACTTGAGTAAGGAGTCTTTGGATGACATATCATTGACTCTTGAGACGCATTCTAGTGGATATGTGCATCACGCAATTCACATATTATATACACAGTTCCGAAAAGAAAGACAACATTTAAATTTTAGGAATCTGACTCTAAAAGACCCTGTTTGCCAATTTATAAGAAAATTGGATGGGAAGCTTGTCCTTGACGTATAGACATCATTTCAAGCCGTTACTTCCTGTAAATATTATTATCTCTTTGTATTTATCTAATAATTGTGATTTATTTTGTTATTTTATTTTATTTTCTCTGACAGGATCCAGACTTTTTAATGATATATTTTACTGTTTAGTTAATAATTGTCATTTAGCAGGTACTAGTGCTATTATTACTCACCATTTTTCAGGTTATATAAATTCAGCTCGTCATTGCACTCTTGAAGACATCCAGATTCGAGAAATAAAAAAAAATGGAAGCAACTTCAAGAAAATGAGTTGTTAACATCTGTGTGTTTTGCGGTACTAGTGTTGGTTCTAAACCAGAGTACGTTGAGGCAACACATGAATTGGGTAGAGTCATAGCTGAAAGGAATATGCACTTAGTATATGGAGGTTGCAATCTTGGACTAATAGAGTACGTTTCAAGGGCTGTACCTGAAAGAGGTAGTCAAGTTTTGGGAATCATACCAAAACCTTTGGCAGAGGAAAATCTTATAGGACCATCAAACGAAGAAGAACTGATCGTACCAAGTATGTCTGAACGAATGGTTGAAATGATTAACCGTGCTGATGGTTTTATTGCTTGCCAGGTGGCTTGGGCACGATGGAGGAAATTTTTATAGTACTATCTTGGGCGAACTTGAACATGCATCAGAAACAGATTGGACTATATAATGCTGATAAATTTTATGATTTTCTTTATGTATCTCTCGATGATGCCCGGAGAAATGGGTTCGTGTCAAAACCTGTAAAAGAAATCCTCTTCACTGCCAGAACTGCCCATGATTTAATTGACCAAATCTTAGCCTTTGAACCACAAATTGACCCTATCATTTCCAAGATAAACTGGTCTTATAATGATCGTGGTAAAAAGCGTCGGATAAATCTGGATCTTACCTTTAATTTTCATTTTAGATTTAGAATTTCAACTAACCAGATATTGTTTCTAACTCTTCTTCTACTTTTAAAGACATTGGGGACAATGTCTCATTTAGGTTTGAGGGAGGGAAATAGTTGACTAGTATTTTATTTTATTGTGTTCCTTTTATTTGATTTTTAGTCAAAAAAAATTAAAAAATTTAGAAAAAATAAAAAAAAAGTATATTTTGTGTTGTGTGTTTTTAACTTGACTAATTTGGTGAAATTGGTGTGAGATAGCTGTGTAAGGAATTTCCACTCCTGAGACATATCTCAACATATTTCGTAACAAGTTAACTTTTTTTTATTTCCTTTTGTATTATTTAATTTGAAAATTCTCCATAATACTGACTAAAATGGATCTTTGTATGCTCAGTTGACAAGTATTATCAACATTCATGGTAACATACAACCATGAGTTGTAATTGAAAAGTTTATAATATTCAGTGTTTTAGTTTAATTGGAGGAAACATCTAAAAAAGGCGATTGAAAAAAAAATTAACATCTGAGATCCGAGTAATTAAGTCTGTAAGGGTGTTTTAACACCTAGTGCCCTAAAACCAACTGGTTTGGGAGTCACTGGCCTAAAGCTCGCTACATGGAATAAAGATGTTATAAAAAAATATAGATATCTGTAATCCGAGTAATTAAGTCTGTAAGGGTGTCTTAACACCTAGTGCCCTAAAGCCAACTGGCTTGGGAGTCACTGGCCTAAAGCTCGCTATATGGATGAAAGATATTGTATATAAATAAAAAAAATCAGAAAAAAATTCCATTGCTAAAAAAGGTGTGAATTCTGATATAACTTTAGGACAAAAATATTACTCTCTTTTCAACTACACTTATGAATATTGTGGGTACAATGATAATACATTGTTGGTCGTGTATATGGAGAATGGTAAAAATAGTTAGAGAATTTACTTATTTGGTAATTTAGAAAGAAAGATAACAACTATTAATTTGGATAAGAAGTTTCACTTGTTTAGTTACTAATTTGTTTATTCTCTTTTCTCTTTTCTTTTTGCTTTTGTGTGCATTAGATTGATTTTTGTGGGTATCATTGCTGTAAGCCCTCACGAGACTACAACTCGTCCACTAGGGACACCTAGGGGTTTAAAGGCTTGTTGTATATGCTAAATGCAACTGTGATCCCTACGAAAGTGGCTTAGTTTAATTTTATTTTAAAATTTTTTATTACACTTTATTTTGTTGTTTTGCTCGAGGACTAGCAAAATGTTAGGTTTATGGGTGTGATAAGTGGTAAATACATCAGTATTTACCGTCCCTTTTGACTTAATATTATGTATAGTTTCTTGAGTTATGTGAATATTTTAATATGTTTTGTGTTATTTTGTAGATAAATAAAATAACAGGACTCTATAGAATCAAATCAGGGCTAAAACATCGAAAAACGGAAAAAAAATGGCAAAAATGTAAATTTCCTGCTAAAATGCACCGTTGCTAAAATACGTCCCCTGCTATCATGCACCGCTAATATGCTCAGGACACGTGTCATCATCCCATGCTGCTGATATTTACTATGTACATGTCGTGATGCCAAGCACCTACGAGTTGCGACGCGAAGCCAATAATTCGGAGGTCGGACACGTGTCATCATCGCAGTGAATGAGTGGCATGTCGCAACGAGCAAGCTACTTTGCGTCGCGATGCGCGGGGCAAAATTTTCACTATAAATAGAGGCTGAAATCAGAAGGAAAATTCATACCTTATTCTGGGGAATTCCTTAAGAATACTAAGAAGATTTTTATTTTACGCAATAGTATTTACTTTATTTTTACTTTTCAGTTTTTATTTTTACTGTTCAGGATGAGGAGGTAACTCCCTTCTGCTGGGATAAAAGGTTAGGCTTTTTTACTAATATTTAGATTAATCTCCCTTAATTATAATATATAAACTATTTAAAACCTGACTTAATGAGATACCGCCTTTATGGTCGGTTGGACTTAATTAAATTGATTTTAACCTGACTAAATTGGATACTGCCTTTATGGTCGGTTGGAATTAATTATAAATTTGACTTAATCAGGATACCGCCTATATGGTCGGTTGGTAATTATCACGCAAAGTTAATATATTATAATAAGGGAGATATCTAAAATAGAAGTAATAAAAGTGGATCCTCTAACCCCCATCATTTTCTTTATTGCTTTATTTACCTTTTTACTTTCAAGCTTTTACTTTATATCATTTACTTTATTTACGTTTTTACTAGACTTAGATATGTGTTGTAATTAAATCTGTTGTCTGGGGTTGTGATGAATTCCAATATCACCGGTTTATAAGGGGTTATTTTACAGTTTGGGTAATTAAAGGTTTATTTATTGAGCCTTAAGCTTAACACTTCTTGTTAACTAGCCATTAATAAGATTGATTTGGTAAACTTAAAATGAACTTGGAAATAAGATTTTAGGTTTCAGCCTTAGACTCAATAGCTCACCATCTCCCTTAAGGATAGATAACCCTTAATAGATTTCCTTACATGATAGGAATATACCTGTCGGGTGGGGGTAGCCATAATTGGAACTTAATCTTAATGAATTCAGCTAACTTGGTTGACATAGGAATATGATTAATTGGGTTATACTGGGTATTTGGATCTGAACATCGGAAGAGGCTTTTGCATAAATTTGTGTTCCAGGTTAATAAACCAATATATTGCACAAACTTGAGATGATCACTTCATCTTGGAAGGATTCACAACCCTGGATAGTTTAGTAATATTAAATTTTCCTTTTATTTACATTCACACTATTTTATTTACTTGTTTTAGTTTAAAATCACCATCCAAATCAAACAACCAATCCATTAGAAACTCGTAAACATTTGACTTCACAAATTAATAGCTTAGGTATTAAGTCCTCGCGGGATCGATACATTTTATACTACTTGAGTGATATGTGCGCTTGTGTTACATGTGTGATTTCACCGATCACCCAGCTGCTTAATGAGCTCACCCATTACGAGTCCATGTTTGTGGATCCTCGTAAGCCCAGTGCTGAGGTAAATGTTGCCGAATCTTCTAAATCTGCGAAGAATAAGAAAAAAAGCACTGGGAAGGCTAATCTTAAGCCTATGAAGAAGAAGAACAAGAAAGGCTCCAAGGTTGCTAAGCCCAAGGGAAAGTGTTTCCCCTGCGACAAGGACACGCATTGGAAAATGAACTATCCTAAATATCTTGCTGAGCTGAAATAGAAGAAGGCTACAAGTAAATACGATTTAATTATTATCGAAACTCTCTTGGTGGAAGATGATAAATCTGCATGGATTGTTGATTATGGAGCCACTAACCATGTTGGAACTTCTTTGCAGCTACTTGACTCATGGAGGGACCTTGCTGAATGAGACTACACTATGAGGGTCGAGACAAGGGATGCCATTTCAGCAAGAGCAGTGGGAGTTTCTAGTTTAAATTTTTTGAATAATAGTTATTTAAATTTAGACAATGTGTTATTCATTCCTGATTTTTGCAAGAATTTGATTTATGTTTCCAAACTTTTGGATGATGGTTTTTCGGTTTCTTTTAATAGTAATTTGGTTATTATTTGTAGATATAGGTTAACCATATGCATATAAAACTCAAAAAATAACTTATATGTGTTAAGATCGTTAACACATAGGTCACTACTCAACACTGAAATATTTAAGGTTGAAAAACTTAAAACAAATCTGAAAATAATTTCTCATGATGACACAATTTGTGGCATCTTAGACTTGGTTATATCAGCCTTGACCAGATAGATAGGTTTATAAAAAATGGAGCTTTAAACCAGTTTATGAATCCTGTTTAGAAGGAAAAATGACCAAGAGACCTTTTAGCCGAAAAGGTATGAGAGCCAATCAACCACTTGAGCTAATACATTCAGACGTTTGCGGACCAATGAATGTAAGAGAAAGTTCAAAGAGTATTATACTGAGGTTGAGAACCAATTAGGTAAGACGATCAAAACTCTATGATCGGATCATGAAGGAGAATACTTTGATAGAGATTTCAATGAATTCTTAATTGAGCATGAGATAGTATCCCAGCTCACAACACCTGGAACACCATAGCAAAATGGTGTTGCATAAATGATAAATCGAACCCTACTAGACATGGTGAGATCTATGTTTAGTTATAGCTCACTACCTAGTTCTTTTTGGGGTTATGCATTGCAAACAACAATGTATATCCTTAATGTAGTTCCATCTAAGTCTGTTCCTAAGACTCCATTAGAGTTATGGAGTGGTCATAAAAATAGTTTACGACATTTCCCCATTCGGGGGTGTCCAACACATATGCTGAAGAATAAGACTACTAAGTTGGAGCCACATTCACAGGTGTGCCTATTTGTAAGATATCCTAAGGAGACTAGGGGTGGATTATTTTATAGCCCTGAAGATAACAAAATGCTTGTATCGACAAACTCCATATTTCTAGAGGAAGACTATATGAGAGTGTTCAAACCTCGTAGTAAGGTGTTACTTGAGGATTTACTTTCTGGTTCGACCAACACACCATCGACAAGAACATTTGAGAAACACATAGCACCTTCAACATCTGAGAGTCAGATGCAAGTTTTTCAGAATGATCTACCACCTAGACGTAGTGTGAGGGTTGTACGATAACTTGATCGCTATCTAAGAGTTGGAAAGGTACAAGTTGTCGCCTCTAGCGATGGGGTAGATGATCCATGACTTATCATAGTGCAATGGATGATTCTGATAAAGAGGAATGTCTCAAAGGCATTAACCTCAAGATAAAGTCTATGTACTCCAACTCAGTCTGGGAACTTGTAGACCAACCTGATGGGGTAAAACCCATAGGTTGCAAGTGGATCTACAAGAGAAAGAGGGGAACATATGGGAAGGTACGGACCTTCAAGCCTAGGATAGTGGCCAAAGGATATAACTAGAATGAGGGAGTTGAATATGAGGAAACTTTCTCGCCAATAACCATGCTCAAATCCATTCCCACTCTTATGTCCATTGCCATATATTATGCCTATGAGATTTGGCAAATGGACATTGTAGGAGCGAAGCATGGTTTACCGCTATACCTATGATGTTCGGTGACCACGACACTATTGGGCTCACAGCTCATAGAGAGTATGGATTAGCCCGCGGAGGGCTAAACTGGAGAATAAAGAAGTCGCCACCCAGTGTGAACTAGGAAAGATTTAATGCCGCACTCACCCCTCGCAAGGGAAGACCTCAAACTCTTGGGTTCGGAATGGTCCCTTACTTATGCCAGTATAATGGACGGGTTCACACAATGGTATAGCCAAGTCTTAATACAATTCATGCATAAAAGCGAATAAAAATATAATAACATACCCAACCAAAATAATGATCACAATAACGTAGTTCCAAAAGCACATTAAATTAAGAAATACGAGATGCGATAATGAAAATTATAATAAACAATCAAAAGTAGCAAAAGCGTCAATAAATAAATAGCAAACAAAATGGGGGTTAATCACGAATATTTGAGTATTTCCCGAGTGGCACGTGGAGTTATATCCCAAGTACAGACCGCACTACCGTTCATTCGGATTCGGCTTCGGAATTTACGTCTGGGTTTCCATCCGATATACCTAAGGGATAATAACATACATAATCATCAATATAATGTAAACAGACATAAAAAATAGACATGAAAACATATAACGATGCATATACGTATAATCTTCAACATGAACAAAAAAACTAAACAAAATAAAGGCGAAATAATAAAACAACAATAAAAGTGAATAAATAGATAAAAAGATAAATAACGAAATGCAAAAGAAAGAAAAAATGTGACAAGAAATTTGGCCGTCTTTGATGTAGAACTGCGCATACCCGGCTGGACATATTTCATGTCCAGCCAGGCACCCAGCGTCGGGAATTATAAAAATAAAGATGGTAAGGGTGTCCTCAGGTCTTACCTTTTGAGTTGTTTTATCGGAAGTGTGTTAGATTTTCATCGGAAGGATCGCTGGTTCGCTGTTTTTGGTTCCTGGTTCACAGTTTCCGCTTACTATTTTGCTATTTTCTGGTTGCTGTTTTGCTGTTTCTGGTTGTTGTTTTGCTATTTTTGGTTGCTGTTTCACGATTTTTTGGCTCTATTTTGGCGCTGTTTCTGGTTGTTTTTTGGCGCTATTTTGGTTTTTTTGGGTGCTGTTTTGTTTGTTTTTGGGCGATGTTTTAGTTATCTTCTTGGTAGTTTTGGCTGGTTTTTTTTTGTGTTTTTTTTTTGTTTTTTCTTCGGTGATTTGGTGTTTTTTTTTCAGTGATTTGGTGTTTTTTTTTGGTGATTTGGCTAGCTTCTTCTCTCGGTGATGGCTCCTTTTTTGTTGTCTAAGGTTTTTCTTTCTTTTAATTGTTTCACCAACCCGGTCACACCTAGGGTTTTTTTCTTTAAGTTGCCGTCAAAGGCAGAAGAAAATAGGCCTCCATTTGATGATGATTTTGTTGGACAATTATGACCCATAGCGTCACTATTTGTACAGATCATTGTGTTGTTGTACAAATTAACTATGTGACAAAGGAGATTGCACTCTTATCATTTGTGATTAGATCACCTAGATGTATAAATGATGAGAGGTCCCTATAATTTGTTCCTGGACGGAGAATGATATGAGACAGTATCAGTCCACGAAGGATAAATCATTAAATATCCATAGTCAGAGTATTATCGAGGTTGGACATCGATAAATACGTAAAAGACTAGTATTGCACTTGTGCGCATTGTGAGGGCACAACGACATAGTTCTCATATATTTGGGTGTAGGATACTCATGCAAGTGTAATAGGAGGTTATGTTTTACCAATGGTACGTGAAACAGCTTCTCTCTGGATAAACCCCATCGAAATTCCATTGGTAGTATGACTATGTGTCTATGGAAATCCGAAATCAGGGTAGGTATATTTGGTCTTAACCTGAGACTTGCCACCGCTAATACTTGCGACAATCAATATACTTTGGTTGCGGTCGTCCAGGGCCTTAACAGGTTCTGTTACGCCAATACTGGGTATATTGAGAATCGTAGTGTGTTGGGTGTGATGTCAAGACGGAAGTATCACTCCATGGTCACGTAGGATACGGGACGGGTTCTCTTAAATGCTGCAGCTCTCGGGATAAAATGACAAGGTCAGGTTTATTCGATTATAGAGACTAGTTACCAGACATCTGACATGTGCTTCGTACGGGGCAGACACAATTCCAGCCCCGGGCCTAGCACGTGATCATCCGATACTGGACAGAAATACGCAATACTACGTATACTACGCTTGATATAGATCTTTTATTCCTGTAAGGATATTTCCGGAGAATTGGGTAGGCATGGCGCTTTGCTAGAGGCCAACCTTGTCTTGTAAATCGATAAAACATAGTACTTGGTACTTACGTGTTCGGATTAGTCCGACGACCGAATTTACTGCCAACATATCCGGGGATCTCATGGGTCGCTTCCCAAAGATTCACTGATGACGTATGACTCGCACTCTAAATTAATCTGGGAATAATTAGAAGAAGAGAAATTTAATCTGGGATTAATTGCGGAGATATTTTATCTGGGATAAAATATCATTAAAGAGAGATAATGATTAATTTGGAATAACGATAAATTAATATATTTGATATATTAAACGAAATTAGATTTCGATGCGGAATTAAAATTAGATTTTAATTCGGGCGCGCGAATTAATTTAGAATTAATTCGTTAGCGACGTGAATAGTGATTTCGCTACGCGTAATCATTTAATTGCGTTGCAACAGAAAATTCGCTAATTTAGAATTAGCGAACCCAAGCCCGGGATTATTTGCGAGCGCATTCGCATTTTGAATTCGAGTGCGGCACGCAAGTCAAATCAAGCGTCAAATCATTAGTCGCATCAAACGTCAAATCACATGTCACTTTGAGTGATGTGACACTTTATTGATTTATGTGATTGATTGAGTTATTTGGTTGGTGTTTGAGTGTGGAACACTCAAGGTTGTTTGATTTCATTTACTTTGACTTTTGAAACCAAATGTGTATATGATTTTAATAAAAATCATTTACCATTTGTAGACAATAACCTAACACACAACAAATACTCTTCTCTCTCTCCATTCTCTCATCTCTTCATCTCCTTCACGCCCAACGGGCAAAAGCTTAGCTTACTGGTTTCTGTCAAGAAACCGTGAGCAGTGGGAAGCCAAGAGTGGGATTTGGTGGCAAAATCACAAGTGCTAGAACAATTACGAGACATGCGCTTCGTAGGGGCAGACACAATTCCAGCCCCGGGCCTAGCACGTGATCATCCGATACTGGACAGAAATACGCAATACTACATATACTACGCTTGATATAGATCCTTTATTCTTGTAAGGATATTTCCGGAGAATTGGGTAGGCATGGCGCTTTGCTAGAGGCCAACCTTGTCTTGTAAATCGATAAAACATAGTACTTGGTACTTACGTGTTCGGATAGTCCGACGACCGAATTTACTGCCAACATATCCGGGGATCTCATGGGTCGCTTCCTAAAGATTCACTGATGACGTATGACTCACACTCTAAATTAATCTGGGATTAATTAGAAGAGAGAGAAATTTAATCTGGGATTAATTGCGGAGATATTTTATCTGGGATAAAATATCATTAAAGAGAGAGATAATGATTAATTGGGAATAATCGATAAATTAATATATTTGATATATTAAACGAAATTAGATTCGATGCGGAATTAAAATTAGATTTTAATTCGGGCGAACGAGTTAATTTAGAATTAATTCGTTAGCGATGTGAATAGTGATTTCGCTAGGCGTAATCATTTAATTGCGTTGCAACAGAAAATTCGCTAATTTAGAATTAGCGAACCCAAGCCCGGGATTATTTGCGAGCGCATTCGCATTTTGAATTCGAGTGCGGCACGCAAGTCAAATCAAGCGTCAAATCATTAGTCGCATCAAACGTCAATCACATGTCACTTTGAGTGATGTGACATTTTATTGATTGATGTGATTGATTGAGTTGTTTGGTTGGTGTTTGAGTGTGGAACACTCAAGGTTGTTTGATTTCATTTACTTTGACTTTTGAAAGCAAATGTGTATATGATTTTAATAAAAATCATTTACCATTTGTAGACAATAACCTAACACACAACAAATACTCTTCTCTCTCTCCATTCTCTTCATCTCCTTCACGACCAAGGGGCAAAAGCTTACTGGTTTCTGTCAAGAAACCGTGAGCAGTGGGAAGCCAAGAGTGGGATTTGGTGGCAAAATCACAAGTGCTAGAACAATTACGAGACATGCGCTTCGTACGGGGCAGACACAATCCATCCAGCCCCGGGCCTAGCACGTGATCATCCGATACTGGACAGAAATACGCAATACTACGTATACTACGCTTGATATAGATCTTTTATTCCTGTAAGGATATTTCCGGAGAATGGGTAGGCATGGCGCTTTGCTAGAGGCCAACCTTGTCTTGTAAATCGATAAAACATAGTACTTGGTACTTACGTGTTCGGATAGTCGACGACCGAATTTACTGCCAACATATCCGGGGATCTCATGGGTCGCTTCCCAAAGATTCACTGATGACGTATGACTCGCACTCTAAATTAATCTGGGAATAATTAGAAGAAGAGAAATTTAATCTGGGATTAATTGCGGAGATTTTATCTGGGATAAAATATCATTAAAGAGAGATAATGATTAATTGGAATTAATCGATAAATTAATATATTTGATATATTAAACGAAATTAGATTTCGATGCGGAATTAAAATTAGATTTTAATTCGGGCGAGCGAATTAATTTAGAATTAATTCGTTAGCGACGTGAATAGTGATTTCGCTACGCGTAATCATTTAATTGCGTTGCAACAGAAAATCGCTAATTAGAATTAGCGAACCAAGCCCGGGATTATTTGCGAGCGCATTCGCATTTTGAATTCGAGTGCGGCACGCAAGTCAAATCAAGCGTCAAATCATTAGTCGCATCAACGTCAATCACATGTCACTTTGAGTGATGTGACACTTATTGATTGATGTGATTGATTGAGTTATTTGGTTGGTGTTTGAGTGTGGAACACTCAAGGTTGTTTGATTTCATTTACTTTGACTTTTGAAACCAAATGTGTATATGATTAATAAAAATCATTTACCATTTGTAGACAATAACCTAACACACAACAAATACTCTTCTCTCTCTCCATTCTCTTCATCTCCTTCACGCCCAACGGGCAAAAGCTTACTGGTTTCTGTCAAGAAACCGTGAGCAGTGGGAAGCCAAGAGTGGGATTTGGTGGCAAAATCACAAGTGCTAGAACAATTACGAGACATGCGCTTCGTACGGGGCAGACACAATTCCAGCCCCGGGCCTAGCACGTGATCATCCGATACTGGACAGAAATACGCAATACTACATATACTACGCTTGATATAGATCCTTTATTCTTGTAAGGATATTTCCGGAGAATTGGGTAGGCATGGCGCTTTGCTAGAGGCCAACCTTGTCTTGTAAATCGATAAAAAACATTAGTATGGTACTTACGTGTTCGGATAGTCCGACGACCGAATTTACTGCCAACATATCCGGGGATCTCATGGGTCGCTTCCTAAAGATTCACTGATGACGTATGACTCACACTCTAAATTAATCTGGGATTAATTAGAAGAGAGAGAAATTTAATCTGGGATTAATTGCGGAGATATTTTATCTGGGATAAAATATCATTAAAGAGAGATAATGATTAATTTGGAATTAATCGATAAATTAATATATTTGATATATTAAACGAAATTAGATTTCGATGCGGAATTAAAATTAGATTTTAATTCGGGCGAACGAGTTAATTTAGAATTAATTCGTTAGCGATGTGAATAGTGATTTCGCTAGGCGTAATCATTTAATTGCGTTGCAACAGAAAATTCGCTAATTTAGAATTAGCGAACCCAAGCCCGGGATTATTTGCGAGCGCATTCGCATTTTGAATTCGAGTGCGGCACGCAAGTCAAATCAAGCGTCAAATCATTAGTCGCATCAAACGTCAAATCACATGTCACTTTGAGTGATGTGACATTTTATTGATTGATGTGATTGATTGAGTTGTTTGGTTGGTGTTTGAGGGTGGAACACTCAAGGTTGTTTGATTTCATTTACTTTGACTTTTGAAAGCAAATGTGTATATGATTTTAATAAAAATCATTTACCATTTGTAGACAATAACCTAACACACAACAAATACTCTTCTCTCTCTCCATTCTCTTCATCTCCTTCACGACAAGGGGCAAAAGCTTACTGGTTTCTGTCAAGAAACCGTGAGCAGTGGGAAGCCAAGAGTGGGATTTGGTGGCAAAATCACAAGTGCTAGAACAATTACGAGACATGCGCTTCGTACGGGGCAGACACAATTCCAGCCCCGGGCCTAGCACGTGATCATCCGATACTGGACAAAAATACGCAATACTACGTATACTACGCTTGATATAGATCCTTTATTCCTGTAAGGATATTTCCGGAGAATTGGGTAGGCATGGCGCTTTGCTAGAGGCCAACCTTGTCTTGTAAATCGATAAAACATAGTACTTGGTACTTACGTGTTCGGATAGTCCGACGACCGAATTTACTGCCAACATATCCGGGGATCTCATGGGTCGCTTTCCAAAGATTCACTGATGACGTATGACTCACACTCTAAATTAATCTGGGATTAATTAGAAGAGAGAGAAATTTAATCTGAGATTAATTGCGGAGATATTTTATCTGGGATAAATATTATTAAAGAGAGATAATGATTAATTTGGAATTAATCGATAAATTAATATATTTGATATATTAAACGAAATTAGATTTCGATGCGGAATTAAAATTAGATTTTAATTCGGGCGAACGAATTAATTCTAAATTAATTCGTTATCGATGTGAATAGTGATTTCGCTAGGCGTAATCATTTAATTGCGTTGCAACAGAAAATTCGCTAATTTAGAATTAGCGAACCCAAGCCCGGGATTATTTGCGAGCGCATTCGCATTTTGAATTCGAGTGCGGCACGCAAGTCAAATCAAGCGTCAAATCATTAGTCGCATCAAACGTCAAATCACATGTCACTTTGAGTGATGTGACACTTTATTGATTGATGTGATTGATTGAGTTGTTTGGTTGGTGTTTGAGTGTGGAACACTCAAGGTTGTTTGATTTCATTTAGTTTTACTTTTGAAAGCAAATGTGTATATGATTTTAATAAAAATCATTTACCATTTGTAGACAATAACCTAACACACAACAAATACTCTTCTCTCTCTCCATTCTCTTCATCTCCATCACGCCCAAGGGGCAAAAGCTTACTGGTTTCTGTCAAGAAACCGTGAGCAGTGGGAAGCCAAGAGTGGGATTTGGTGGCAAAATCACAAGTGCTAGAACAATTACGAGACATGCGAAGGTGATAGGGAAGTCCACCCATGAGCCGGGAATCAAATGACGAAGCTTGGAGCTTGGTTTCTTGTTGATTGAAGGCCGAACCAGTGAGCTTGGAACTGCCACTGCCGAACCAGTGAAGAGGAGCAGAAATTCGAGTTTTGTTCGTCGCCGCGTCACTCAACCGATCGATGTGAGTATTCCGCAACTTCTTCGATTAGTATTCGCACTTGATTCATGCTTATTATTGATCTTAGGACCTTAATAGAAACCGACAATGGCATATAGAGCAAGGTTTGAGCATGAAAAAGTTTAGGGCTTAAAATTTGGGTAATTTGTATTTGAGCATGATTTGAATGAATTGGATGTTTGAGTATGCTTAATACATATTTAATTGAATATTGACTGGATCAATTTCATGAATTTGTGTTTGGAACATTTTTCCCCAAATTGAGTAGGCTTGGCCGAATGAGAAGTGCCCTATTTAGTCTTGGATTTTTTGATTTTTGATTCATTGGATGAGTTAGAATCATTCGGGAATGTGATTTAATGTCGATTTTGGAATTAATTGGATTGAATTCGAATCGGACACAAATCCCCTCCCTTGGCCGAGACATATATAGCATGAAATGGGTTTGATTTTAATCAAATTGTGTTGGACATGTGATGATGTAAATGAGCATGATTAATTGTATAAATTGATGTTTTAGAAATGTTAATTTGGGTGATTAATCATGATATACACTTTAGGTTAATTAAATGTGAAATTGGATTTTTTTTTGTATTTAATTAATTGGGCCTTAAAATTGGATTTGGGCTTGTTGTGTTGTAATTGGGCATATTGGGCTTGGTTGTACCAAGATGGGTTAGGCAAAATTGGTTGGATCCAATTGGGCCCAAAACCGCATCCATAAAGCCTAAATGTGACTTAATGGACCTTTAAAGTTTAATTGGGCCTAATGGGCCTAAATTGATTTCTAGGCTTATGGGGTAACTCCCGGATTGGATTTTGGTTATTCGGTTTGACCCAATTTGACCAAAAGTCCACGCCTTAAGGAATTAATTAAAAGCCCATTGGACTTTAATTAAATTGACGTTGGACGTTAATCGGGCTTTGAGACCCGTAACGATTAAATTTGGAATTTTAGTCATAAAAGGTTTATTATTAAAGTGTAGTATTTAATTTGGAATTAAATAGCGAATTAGAATTGAATGCATATTAAATTGGATTTAATGATTTAGTTTAATTTAATTCGAGAATTCGTACTTTGAGTACTTATTCGCAAAACGAGTTTGACTCGCGCAAAATCAAATCGTTGTTTGAACATTGGATGGTCACTAATTATCAGATTAATTAATTTGATTAGATTGATTGATAACATGCTTGTGTGAATATATGGTTGCGATGCATGAATAATGTATATCGGTTGGATATTAGATGGGTGGGACAATTTTAGAAATTGTTGTAATAAATTTGATTTATTAATTGGACCTGCTTGTCCAGCCTTATTACCTCTTATTCTTTGTATTCTCTTCTCACCTATTCCCCCAATGTAAATGAGGTTTCTTTAGAAGTGTAGTGTACGGGTAGAAGGAATATTTGTGCTAGCGGGAGAGAGAAAGGGAGAGATTTGATCTAGGATCAATGTGTAAAGTATCCATCCGCATATCATTATTACTTTATTTATACGTGCTTTATTATGTATTTAGAATGCATGTTTAAGGGTGTATGATGATGAAACCTTAACAAAGATAATAAATTAGTTGCCAATTTGCACTCGAAAAACCCTCACAAAATATTAAGCGTTTTTCCTTCCATTGAGTGATTCTCACTCAAGATCCAAGACTGGCATTGGCTTGTTGGCCAAAGTCAAGGCCTTTCTCCGTCGAAGATGTGTTTGAATCACGAGAGCTTTGTTCCATGTCAGTGTCTTGTCCAAGTTATGGTTTGTTGGCCAAAGTCAAGACCACTTCTGGTCCATCGACATTGATTACGAAGCTTTCCATGGTCAATGGGTCGCGCTTAACTGGGATCACTAAGTTTGTTGTGCCAAAGCCAAGGCTTAGTTGATTCAGAGGAAAAAGGTTAGGTAATACATTGGATGCATTGGCATATATAAGATATATGTTTCAGACTTGGATGTCCCCTACCGGATCTAGGAATTGGATTGGATCCAATCGATCTTAGAGATCTACCTAGTTAATTATCATACAATTTGTTGGTCAAAGTCAAAATTGTGTGATATTTAACGAGATCCTAGCCCACTAGGAAACACAGTTTCCCGAGTACTCGACAAAAGGGTTAGAGGCTCGCTGAAAAATAGTGGGAGGCAAGAATTGAATTTTCAATATTCGTTTAATTACTTGCCATACGCGCTCAAACAAATATCATTCGTCAAATAAATTAGATGTTAGTTGGACTAATATTTAAATTGTTGTTTTAATAAATAGTTGGACTATATTCAAACTATTCATTTATAGTTGATTTTATAATTGGATTATAGTAATCAATATAATTGATTTTATTCTATTAAAGTATAGTTGATTATATAGTTGGACTATAGTAATCATTATATTAAATAGTACCTAAATCGTCAATTAAATAGTTGGACTATTAAAATCAAGATAAAATTGAAAGATTGACGTTTAATACATAATCATAGGGAAAATGTATTTAAATGGTTTAATTTTCAAAATTGGGAATAAATTTCAGGATGGTCCTGGAAAAATAATAAGTTACTTTATTTGATAAAATAACATATTATGCCTAAGCCCGGAGTTAAGCAAATAGTATAGCATAATGATTGGAAGATTAATGTAATGATAACTTTTGTGCTTAATCCATTAAGCTTGTCGCAGTAGACTCCTTAATTTCTTAATCAGAAATAAGGATTAGATCCTTAAAGTATGATACTGAAATTGAAGGATCTTCATAAATCTATAATTAGATTTTAGAAGTACTAAATTACAATAATAACTATTGGAGAGTTAGTGACTATTCTCAAGGAGACAAAGTCAAAGTTTGCAATTAGGCAAGTAGCGCAAGGCGCACCTTACTTCGATATTCTAGAAGGCCAAGGCTTGGCCAAAGCTTCAGGAATATGAAAAGGGCAAAGGCAAAATCATTATAATCATCTGGGAAGATAAAGGACATATCCCAAAATGTCTGCCTAATATGGCAAACAGATCGCGGAAGCGTGACTGACGTTTGGACAAAGCAGACATGAAGGAATGAAGAACGAGCAAGGCTCTGACTTCAAATATGTTTGTCAAATATGTTCACTACTAGTATTGAAATTGGATTTTAAATACTTAGTGTGGTACATAAATATATATTGATGTTCAGAATCTATTTTGAACAGGATACTGACTTCAATCGAGATTAATCTACGATTTGGAAACGGGACGAAAGTCGTTGTTTTAACCATAGATACCTAAGTTTAGGAACTACCCTTCAGGTTGTACTTAAATTAGGATACTGTTATAATAGCTCGAACTGATTTGATCAGAAGAAACAAAAATGTGGCATTGTTGTCGGGGACACAATTAAACAATACTCGTATATCCGCACTTTTGAAGAGTGGATACTCAGACTAATTTGATTCCATTCAAATAAAGTCTACGAATCTAGTTTATTGGGCAAAGTGCCTAAAACACCTTTACTTGGTAAAAGTGTAAATGCCACCAATCTGTTAGCCCTAGTTCATAGTGAAGCAAGTGGGCCCATGTCTAGCTAGGCGAGAAGTGGATATGAATATTTCGTGACCTATACGGATGTGGCATCACGTTATGGTTATGTGTTTCTTTTGAAACTAAAATCGGAAACTTTTAAGTTTCGACACGAAATAGACAAACAGATCGGCTAAAGTATTAAACTGTCATGGTAAGACCGTAATGGAAAATACTTAAGTAATAATTTTCTCATATACTTGAAAGAGTATAGTATTATTTCAAATGAGGACTCCTCCGGAACACGTCAAAGTGATGGTGTGTCCGAACCGAGTAACCGAAATTTGTTGGACATGATAAGGTTAATCATGAGTCGCTCTGAGCTACCATTTCCAATAATCTTCGAATACACAAGAACCGCATAAGTCGGAGAGAGTCAGAAAACAACCTGGGGTATGAGTTTCTAATCTCACCTCATAAAGATGTTAATCTTTTGAGGAATACCAACTGACTACGTATGAGGAAGTGATACAAGGTATCGACTCCCTAATATGACAAAGTGTCATGCGTCTGAAATGGATTCCATGTATATCAACAAGTTTGGATACTAGTTGATGTACCGTAAGGCATTGTGCCTATTGGTACTTATAAGTCTTCTAGGAAGACATACATGGAAGGTAACATACCAACGTATAAAGCTAGGCTTTTAGCAGAAAGGTATCGTTACCAACATTGTGTTGATTACGATTCAACCTTTTAACTGTTGCCACGGTAAATCCATTTGGATATGCTTGATAATGCTGCATGTTTCATTTATGAAATGTGTCAGCTTAACGGGAAAATCGCTTTCCTGAAAAGGAAACCTTTTGGAGGATGTTTACAACATCCTGACGATTTTGTCGTTCCATAACAAGCAAACAAAGTTTGTAGGTTATTCGATCCATGTTTGGATTGAAGCAAGCATAGGTTCTTGGAATTATCATTTTGATGTAATCATAATGCTGTATGATTTAATTCAAAATGAAATGATTATTATGTATATAAAAGGGTTAGTGGGAGCGCACTGACAGTGGCTGTCCTATAAATTAATGATAATATGTCATTTCTTGGAAATGATATTCCCATAAATAAAATCGATGAAAGCTTGGCTTCGAGAAAACTCTCCGAGAAATCGTACATTGAAAAATGTACGCGACCTGGTGTCTCATACGCTTGAGCATATGGATTCACAAACAGGCCAATCCGAGTGATAGTCACTAGATTGATGTTAAGAACATCCGTTAGTTTCTTAGAGAACTAAGGATGCTGTCTTAATCTGTGGAGAAGGAGAACTTGAAGTGACTGGGATCACTGATGTAAGTTTCCTAACCGATTTAAAACGACTATTAGTCGCAAAAGGTACTATACAGTTTGAATAACGGAACAGTGAGCTGGAATCTTCCAAGCAAGATACTGTTACTGATGAGTGGTAAATCTATCACTATTTCCCACTCATTTAACTTAATATTTTGTATAGTTTCTTGAGTTTTGTGAATATTTTGATGTGTTTTGTGTTATTTTGTTGATAAATAAAGTTTCAGGACATTCTGGAGGTGATTGGAGCAAAACAGTGAAAATTGGCAAAAAGGGCATTTTGGTAATTTGGGCGCGTCGCGACGCGCAAGCCCTTGGCGTCGCGACGCCTAATGTGCACCAGAGCTGCTAACGTGCACCGGGTCAACCGTTCAGAATTGGAGAAGTTTGACTTTGCTAACGTGCGCCGTGCCACGTGTCACCATCACAGTCGATCTGCTAACGTGCGCCATGCCACGTGTCATCATCCAATGGTGCCGACAATTACTATTTCCACGTGTCATCCTACATGTCGCCACGTCATTCGGGTCAACGAGTCAACTCTGCCATGCGTCATGCCACAATCATCATCCACGTCAGCAGGTCAACTGAGTCAACAAGCCACGTCATCATCAGCCAATCACAGCGTGACACGTGTCGCAATACTACGATGCCGACAATTGCTCTCAGCCGCCTTGCCACGTCAGCGCCACGTCATTGCCACGTCAGCATAATAATTGATCTCTTAGCCGCCTCGCCACGTGTCGCCTTATCTTCTTATCCGAATTGCCACCTGTCAAAGCCTTAGAAAGCCACGTCTACAGAAGCTGGCGTAGCGACGCCAAATTCCTTGGCGTCGCGACGCTGGAAGCCTACGAGGCCTATAAATTCAGCTTGCGATTTCAGTTTTTGAGGCACCACTCTCTCTTATCTCTTTGATGTAAAGAGAAAGTTCTCTCTCTAGTTTCTTTTAATTTTTAGTTTTTAATTTTAGTTTTGTAAATAATTTTATTACGTTTTGTAATAATAGTAATTTACTTTTTACTTTTTACAATTTTACTATTCACTATGAGTAGGTAACTTCCCCAGCTAGGGTGAAAGGTAATTCTTTTACTGTTACGATTTAGATTAATCTCCCTTAAAAATAATATATTCACTATTTAAAATATTGACTTAAAAAGGATACCGCTATATTGGTCGGTTGGTAAATTAATTTTAATCTGGTTTTTAAACCTAACTAATCAAGGATACCGCCAGATTGGTCGGTTGGTAATTTATTTTGGTTCTGCCTTTATGGCTGGTTTATGGACAAATATTACCACCTTAATGGCTGGTTGGACTTAATTTGACTTAATCAGGATACCGCCAGACTGGTCGGTTGGTAATATTATCACAAGTTTATATATTATTTTATGGGAGATATTTAAATTAGTAGTAGTAAAAGTAATTCCTTTTCCTTAGCATTTTATTTTATTTTACTTTTCAGCTTTTACTTTATGTCTTTTACTTTTCAGCATTTTTACTCTATGTCTTTTACTTTTAAGTTTTTACTAGCCCTAGTTATGTGTTAGTTATCTGGGGTTGTGATGAATTCTAATATCACCGGTTATAAGAGGTTATTTTATAGTTTGGGTAATTTAAAGGTTTACTTATTAAGTCTTAAGCTTAATGCTTCTTGTTTTCTGATCACCAATAAGATTGATTGTGGTAAATCTAAAATGAACTAGACATAGGGATTTTAGGTTTCAGCCTTAGACTAATAGCCCACGATCTCCTGAGGATAGATAACCCTTTAATAGATTTTCTTATAGGATAGACATATACCTGTCGGGCGGGGGTTAGCCATAATTGGAACTTAACTTAATGAATCCAAATAATTTGGTTGACATAGACATATGGTTCAATTGGGTTAAACTGGGTATTTGCGTCTGACCATCGATAGAGGCTTTTGCATAATTTAGTGTTCCAGGTTAGTAAACTGATTTATTACACAAACATAAAATAATCTCTTCATCTTTTAAGAGATATTAGAATGATTCACAACCCTAGATCTTTGTGTCTTTTGTTATTTTCCTTAGTATTTTCTTTTGTCTTTTTATTATTTATTTATTTTGCAAAACTACAATCAACAAATCAATCAAGCAATCATTCTCTTCTCCCTCAATTAGATATCTGTAAATAAATAGATTCAATAATTAATAACAATAGTAGGAATTAAGTCCTCGTGGGATCGATATTTTTATACTACTTGAACGATACGTACGCTTGCGTTATACGTGTGTGTTTACGGCGGTCAAGTTTTTGGCGCCGTTGCCGGGGACTTATTTTTCTTGAGTTATTAATTTTGAAGCTATCTAATTTACTTGTATCTAGTTTTCTTTATCTGTAATTTTTATTTCTTTATTGTATTTTCAGGTGATTGAAATAATGGAACATTATTGGGAGATTGAAAGATCACGAGCTTTACTAGAAGATACACCCCAAATCTGGGAGCAACAGTCTGGTTTTCTAAGGCCTGTTATCCAGCCCAACAATTATCACTGGATGCCAGAACCAAACAATTTTACATTTGCTCAACAGAACGAAATAGGGAGATGTGTAATATGTGATGGTAACCAACCGAGCGATCAATGTATATACCTTTCAGAGTGGCAGAATTATTGGAATCATTCAAGGTACGAGGAACCATCACTTTTCCATCTTATCCACCATCTACCATGATCTTCATCAACAATCAGAACCATCAGAGGAAGATCAGTTGATTCACATACTCAAAGATTGGTTCGAGGAACAGGAAGCTCAATTTGATGCACAAATTCAGAGTCAAGCGGCGTCTATACAGAGAATGATAGATCAAGTTAGACAATTAACAGAGAACATGAATCACATATCTCACGGAGCAATTCAAATACTACTGAAGAAGCCTTTCAATATCCTGAGATTCATCATGACATCATAACAGAGGACGAGGCTGAGCAGTATCAAGATCATAGGTATCAATTCATGAGCCTGACCAACAAAGTCTCAATTTGATTTTTATTATTCTGACTCTGACGAGGATGAAGAAGATGAGCTATTTGTACCAACTACACCAACAAGAGAAGATGAAACTTTACATCCTCAAAATGAAGATCTTGGAGCTTCCATTGCGCAAATGTTTGAAGAAGATCTACCTGAGCCAATCATTTCACTCATATCAGAGGATAAGACCTAAAATCTGACATTTCTTTACATCCTCAGGTTGACAATTTTGAAACATGTATTTCACAGATGACAGATGAAGCTGAATGCAGAAATTTTCAAATACATCTGTGAAGAAAAGGTGGAGCAAGAAACAGAGCAAATGGATGAGTAAATGTCCTGACCTTAATAAAGATCCAGAGCATTCAGGAGAACACGCGCTTTTTGGGGAGTACAAATCGCCCAGAAGCTTGACAGAATGGAACTCCCATTCCAAGTCAAGCACCATACGAGACCTCCTGATTTTCTTTCTTTCCTTTGTAGAAACCACTGGAGTAAGAAGGAGCAAAAAGGTGCACAAGCACTAAATGGGACAAAAAATTTCTGCTATCTTACCCGTTGGAAGAGACCATTCAAAAGCAATGCTCATGTGATTGTCTTTAATCGGACATCCAAAACAACGCTTAAACCTCATTGACAGATAGATTTCAGTCACGTCTGGCTGAAGACGAAAAATTTAGCGCTAGCAGGGAGGCAACCCCTGCAATTTGTTTGTATTTCTGTTTTCATATTTTGTGTATACATATTGTGGAGTTTTTAATTTTTTTTTTGTGTTATTTTTGTAGGGAAAAGCAGAAACGGAGCATTTAAGACAGAATGAATGGTGTTTGGCAATCAAAGATGAGAAATAATTCATTAGCGATGGTTGAGTAAGGAATGAAATCTTGAGACGCATCCTAATGAATTTATACTAAGCGAGTGGCGTATTGCGTACACAATTCCGTTGCCTTAATTATTGCTTTGATTCACTTTTCTATTGTAATTATCTTTATTTTCGTAGACAGGATCCAGACTTTTTGACCTTTCACGATTTCATTTTGTTCTTTAGCTAAACAAGCTTCCCTATGGAAGATACTAGTGCTATTATTACTCACCCTTTTTAGGTACTATAAATTCAGTACGTCATTGCACTTTTGAAGGCATCCAGAGTTGAGAAAGAAATAAGAAGTAAAACATGGAAGCCACTTCAAGAAGACAAGTTGAAAATTCTGTGTGTTTTGCGGTAGTAGTGTTGGTACTAAACCACAATATGTTGAAGCAGCACATGAATTTGGGTCGAGTCTTAGCTGCAAGGAATATGCACCTAATATATGGCGGAGGAAATCTTGGACTAATGGGGATCGTTTCAAATGATGTACAGGAAGGAGGCAGTCACGTTTTGGGAATCATCCCAAAACCCTTGGCAGAAGCAAATCTTATTGGATCATTAAACGGAGAGGAACTGATCGTGCCAGGTATGTCTGAACGATTGGTAGATGATTAAACCGTGCTGATGATTTTATTGCTTTGCCAGGTGGCTTGGGCACATTAGAGGAAATTTTTATAGTACTATCTTGGGCGAACCTGAACATACACTAGAAACCAGGTACGACCTTCTTAACTCTCCTTTTACTGTTTAAGACATTGGGGACAATGTCTCATTTAGGTTTGGGGGAGGGAATTAGTTGGTCAGTACCTTGTTTTTAGTTGTGTGTTTTTAATATTAGCCAAACATTTTCGAAAAATACAAAAAAATTTGAAATTTTTTCAAAAATTACAAAAATATTTTGTGTTTTTTGTGTTTTTATTTTGACTAAAAAGGTGGAAATTGGTAAAAGATAGCTGAGTAAGGAGTTTTCACTCCTGAGACGTATCTCAACCATTTTTGAAACAAGTTTAATTTTTTTTTATTTCATTTTGAATTATTTAATTTGTGAATTCTCCATAATACTCACTAAAATGGATCTTCATATGCTCAATTGGCAGGTATTATCAACATACATAGTAACATACAGCATGAGCTAAAAATTGAAATTTTTATAATATTCAGTGCTCTAGTTTATTTGGAGGAAGCATCTCAAAAAGTGATGGAATAAAAAAAAAAATCTGAGATTCGAGTTATTAGTCTGTAAGGGTGTTTTAACACCTAGTGCCATAAAACCAACTGGTTGGGAGTCACTGGCCCAAAGTTCCCTACACTGATCAGAGATGCTACAAAATATATATATATGAAGTCTAAGTAATTAAGTCCGTAGGGGTATCTTAACACTTGGTGCCCTAAAGCCAACTGGTTTGGGAGCCACCGACCCAACACTCGCTACATAGATGGAAGATATTGTATATAAATAAAAAAAGAGAAAAATCAAAGAAAAAAATCAGAAAAAATGAGAAAAAGTTATTCCATTGCTGCAAAAAATGTGAAATCTGATAGAACTTTAGGACAAAAATATTACTCTCTTATCAACTGCACTTATGACTGTTGTGGGCAAAAATGAGTTGATTAATATCTTCTTGGGTGTGTATATGAAGAATGGTAAAAATAATCGGAGAATTTACTTATTCAGTAATTTAGAAAGAAACAAAACAACTAGTAACTTGAAGTAGAAGTTTTACCTGATTAGTCACTAACATCTTTATTCTCTTTCGCTTGTCTTTTTGCTTTTGTGTGCATTAGTTTTACAACCTTTTTACTTTTGTAAAATGTTTGTGGGTATCATTGCTGTAAACCCTCACGAGACTACAACTCGTCCACTAGGGATACCTAGAGGTTTAAAGGCTTGTTGCATATGCTAAATGCAACCGTGATCCCTACGAAAGTGGCTTAGTTAAAATGTTATTTTATTTTGTGTTTTGCTCGAGGACTAGCAAAATGTTAGGTTTGGGGGTGTGATGAGTGGTAAATCTTTCACTATTTCCCACTCATTTAACTTCATATTTTGCATAGTTTCTTGAGTTTTGTGAATATTTTGATGTGTTTTGTGTTATTTTGTAGATAAATAAAGTTTCAGGACATTCTGGAGGTGATTTGGAGCAAAACAGTGAAAATTGGCAAAAAGTGCATATTGGTAATTTGGGCGCGTCTCGATGCACAAGCCCTTGGAGTCGCGACGCCTAACGTGCACCAGAGCTGCTAACGTGCGCCGGGTCAACCGTTCAGAATTTGAGAAGTTTGACTTTGCTAACGTTCGCCGTGCCACATGTCACCATCACAGCTGATCTGCTAACGTGCGCCATGCCACGTGTCATCATCCAATGGTGCCGAAAATTACTATTTCCACGTGTGCCATGTGTCATCCTACGTGTCGCCATGTCATTCGGTCAACGAGTCAACTCTGCCATGCGTCATGCCACGTCAGCAGGTCAACTGAGTCAACATGCCACGTCATCGTCAGCCAATCACAGCGTGACACGTGTCGCAATCCTACGGTTCTGACAATTGCTCTCACCCGCCTTGCCATGTCAGCACCACATCATTGCCACGTCAGCATAATAATTGAGCTCTTAGCCGCCTCGCCACATGTCGCCTTATCTTCTTATCCGAATTGCCACCAGTCAAAGCCTTAGCAAGCCACGTCTACAGAAGCTGTCGTAGCGACGCCAAAGGCCTTGGCGTCGCAACGCTGGAAGCCTACCGAGGCCTATAAATTCAGCTCGAGATTTCAGTTTTTGAGGCACCACTCTCTCTCATCTCTTTGATGTAAAGAGATAGTTTCTCTCTCTAGTTTCTTTTAGTTTTTAGTTTTTAATTTTAGTTTTGTAAATAATTTTAATTACGTTTTGTAATAATAGTAATTTACTTTTTACTTTTTACAGTTTTTACTATTCAATATGAGGAGGTAACTTCCCCATATATGGTGAAAGGTAATTCTTTTACTGTTACTATTTAGATTAATCTCCCTTAAAAATAATATATTCACTATTTAAAATATTGACTTAAAAAGGATACCGCTATATTGGTCGGTTGGTAAATTAATTTTAATCTGGTTTAAACCTAACTAATCAAGGATACCGCCAGATTGGTCGGTTGGTAATTTAATTTTGGTTCCGCCTTTATGGCTGGTTTATAGACAAATATTACCGCCTTAATGGCTGGTTGGACTTAATTTGACTTAATCAGGATACCGCCAGACTGGTCGGTTGGTAATATTATCACAAGTTTATATACTATTTTATGGGAGATATCTAAATTAGTAGTAGTAAAAGTAATTCCTTTTACCTTAGCATTTTATTTTATTTTACTTTTCAGTTTTTACTTTATGTCTTTTACTTTTAAGTTTTTACTAGCCCTAGTTATGTATTAGTTATCCTGGGTTGTGATGATTTCTAATATCACCGGTTTATAAGGGGTTATTTTATAGTTTAGGTAATTTAAAGGTTTTCTTATTAAGTCTTAAGCTTAATGCTTCTTGTTGTCTGATCACCAAGAAGATTGATGTGGTAAATCTAAAATGAACTAGATATAGGGATTTTAGGTTTCAGCCTTAGACTTAATAGCCCACGATCTTCCTTGAGGATAGATAACCCTTTAATAGATTTCCTTACAGGATAGACATATACCTGTTGGGCGGGGGTAGCCATAATTGGAACTTAAACATAATGAATCCATATAATTTTGTTGACATAGACATATGGTTCAATTGGGTTAAACTGGGTATTTACGTCTGACCATCGACAGAGGCTTTTGCATAATTTAGTGTTCCAGGTTAGTAAACTGATTTATTACACAAACATAAAATAATCACTTCATCTTTTAAGAGATATTAGAATGATTCACAACCCTAGATCTTTGTGTCTTTTGTTATTTTCCTTAGTTTTTTCTTTTGTCTTTTTATTTATTTATTTTGCAAAACTACAATCAACCAAATCAATCAAGCAATCATTCTCTTCTCCCAATTAGATATCTGTAAATAAATAGATTCAATAATTAATAACAGTAGTAGGAATTAAGTCCCCGTGGGATCGATATTTTTATACTACTTGAACGATACGTGTGCTTGCGTTATACGTGTGTGTTTACGCCAGTCAGTTACCGAATAAACAACAAATGCGGGTTATTGCTGCAGTTGAGGCGGCTATAGAAGCCTTCTGGGTCGATATAAATCTAAGTAGATTAGATATAGTTCTATTAGCAGCTGAGCTAGCCGTCAGCACAGGCTAAAGAATTAGTGGTCTCATCAACGATCCAGATACATACTTCGATATTCATCTTATTCGTTCGGATCATACATCATGGCGATGTGATGATCGAATAAATCGCATCAGGTGATAATCATGCAAATCCGCTGATGAAAACATTTCTCAGCAAATTGAGCCAATCGTACATAGTTCGGGTGTCATACACTCGAGTGACTAGCTATAGGCCAAGTGGGAGATTTTTGGACAATTATGACCCATAGCGTCACTATTTGTACAGATCATTGTGTTGTTGTATAAATTAACAATGTGACAAAGAAGATTGCACTCTTATCATTTGTGATTAGATCACCTAGATGTATAAATGATGAGAGGTCCCTATGATTTGTTCCTGGACGGAGAATGATATAAGACAATATCAGTCCACGAAGGATAAATCATTAAATATCCCTAGTCAGAGTATTATCGAGATTGGACATCGATAAATACGTAAGAGACTAGTATTGCACTTGTGCGCGTTGTGAGGGCACAATGGCATAGTTCTCATATGTTTGGGTATAGATACTCATGCAAGTGTAATAGGAGGTTGTGTTTCACCAATGGTACAGGAAACAGCTTCGCTCTCGATAGACCCCCTCGGAATCCATTGGTAGTATGACTATGTGTCTATGGAAATCTGAAATCAGGGTAGGTGTATTTGGTCTTAACCTGAGACTTGCACCGCTAATACTTGCGACAATCAATATACTTTGGTTGCGGTCATCCAGGGCTTTAACAGGTTCTGTGTACGCCAATACTGGGTATATTGAGAATCGTAGTGTGTTGGGTGTGATGTCAAAACGGAAGTATCATTCCAGTCATATGGAGATGATGGTCACGTAGGATACGGGACTGGTTATCTTAAATGCTGCAGCTCTCGGGATAAAATGACAAGGTCAGGTTAATCCGATTATAGAGACTAGTCACCAGACATCCGATATGTGCTTCGTACGGGGCAGACACAATTCCAGCCCCATGCCTAGCACATGATCATCCGATACTGGACAGAAATACGCAATACTACGTATACTACGCCTGATGTAGATCCTTTATTCCTGTAAGGATATTTCCGGAGAATTGGGTAGGCATGGCGCTTTGCTGGAGGCCAACCTTGTCTTGTAAATCGGTAAAACATAGTACTTACTTGGTACTTAGTGTTCGGATAGTCCGACGACCGAATGTACTGCCAACATATCCGGGGATCTCATGGGTCGCTTCCCAAAGATTGACCGATGACGTATGACTCGAACTCTAAATTAATCTGGGATTAATTAGAAGAGAGAGAGAAAATTAATCTGGGATTAATTGCGGAGATATTTTATCTGGGATAAAATATCATTAAAGAGAGATAATGATTAATTTGGAATTAATCGATAAATTAATATATTTGATATATTAAACGAAATTAGATTTCGACGCGGAATTAAAATTAGATTTTAATTCGGGAGAACGAATTAATTTAGAATTAATTTGTTAGCGACGTGAATAGTGATTTCGCTAGGCGTAATCATTTAATTACGTCGCAACAGAAAATTCGTTAATTTGGAATTAGCGAACCCAAGCCCGGAATTATTTGCGAGCACATTCGCATTTCGAATTCGAGTGCGGTACGCAAGTAAAATCAAGCGTCAAATCGTTAGTCGTATCAAGCGTCAAATCAAATGTCACTTTGAGTGATGTGACACTTTATTGATTGATGTGATTGATTGAGTTGTTTGGTTGGTGTTTGAGTGTGGAACACGCAAGGTTGTTTGATTTCATTTAGTTTGACTTTTGAAAGCAAATGTGTATATGATTTTAATAAAAATCATTTACCATTTATAGACAATAACCTAACACACACAAATACTCTTCTCTCTCTCCATTCTCTTCATCTCCTTCACGCCCAAGGGGCAAAAGCTTACTGGTTTCTTTCAAGAAACCGTGAGCAGTGGGA
>SKCR01050256.1:0-38865 GCA_019454045.1 Zanthoxylum bungeanum | reverse complement strand
AACTTTGGTTTAGAACCAAATATTTTTATTTCAGTATTTCAGTGTCGTCCACTTGATCGTACAATGATCAACCCCCCCACTCCCAATTTTCTATGTTGCAGGTAATCTCGGAGGATGAGCTCAGGAGGACGGATTACTGATGCAGTCATTAGGGTATGGAGTTCCACAGTTCAAGTCAAAAAGAGTAAGAGTCCAGTCAGAGTCAAATAGAAGTCATGTATTAGTTTTTGGTTATGTGATAGTCATTGTAAAAGCATGTGTTATTATGTATACAGTTACTGATGTTGAGTTTGCATGTTAAGTTGTTAAGCTTGGGCCACAGTGTTGGAGTTTGCTAAGGTCCCAAGGATCAATAAACAAACATGAAACAAGTGTGAATACAACGAGGGAGTTGCAGAATACTCACATCGATCGGTTGAGCGACGCGGGAGGCAAAAAAATTCGAATTCTGCTCACTGTTTTGCTCAGCAGTGGGCTGCTGTTGGCTCCTCATTTTCGGCTTCAAGCTTCAAGAATCAAGCTCCAACCTTCGTCAAATGATTCCCGACACATGTGTGGACTTCCCTATCACTTTCGCATGACTTCGTAGTGTGCTAGCACTCCCGATTTTGCCACAAAATCGCGACCTTTTGCTTCCCATTTTTCTCTTTGTCTCTCGGTGAACTACAGAAAACCAGAGGAGAAAATAGCCTCCAAGGCCGAGAATGAGAGAGAGAAGAAGTGAAGATAGAGAGATAGTTTTGTGTAATGGAATTAAGTGTATTAAATACACAAATTTGAAAGTCAAATACCATTAATAAAATAATATTAAATTTCTTTCAAGCCATCAAATGCTTTCCATCAACTCCCATCAAGTCACATATCTCAATCAAGTGACAACTTGTCACATCACTCAAAGTGACATTTGATTTGACGCTTGATGTGACTAATGATTTGACGCTTGATGTGACTTGCGTGCCGCACTCGAATTCGAAATGCGAATGCGCTCGCAAACACTCGTGGGCTCGGGTTCGCTAATTCCAAATTAACGAATTTTCCGTTGCGACCTAATAAAATGATTACGCCTAGCGAAGTCACTATTCACGTCGCTAACGAATTAATTCTAAATTAATTCGTTCGCCTGAATTAAAATCTAATTTTAATTCCGCGTCTAAATCAATTTCGTTTAATATATCGAATATATTAATTTATCGATTAATTCCAAATTAATCGTTATCTCTCTTGAAATGATATTTTATCCCAGATAAAATATCTCCGCAATTAATCCCAAATTAATTTTCTCTCTCATCTTATTAATCCCAGATTAATTAAAGGTGTGAGTCATACGTCATCGGTGAATCTTCGGGAAAGACCCATGAGATCCCCGGATATGTTGGCAGTAAATTCGGTCGTGGGACTATCCGAACACGTAAGTACCTAGTACTACGTTTATACCGATTTACAAGACAAGGTTGGCTTCTAGCAAAGCGCCATGCCTACCCAATTCTCCAAAACATCCTTACAGGAATAAAGGATCTATATCAGGCGTAGTATACGTAGTATTGCGTATTTCGATCCAGTATCGAATGATCACATGCAAGGCCTGTGGCTGGTACAGTGTCTTCCCCGTACGAAGCATATATCAGATTACAAGCAACTAGTCTCTTTAATCGGATAATCATGACCAAGTCATATATCCCGACGGTTGCAATTTTTAGAGAACCAGTTCTGTATCCCTACGCGATCATCATCTCTATATGACTGGAGTGACATTTCCGTCTTGACATCACACCCAACACACTACGATTCTCGATATACCCAGAAGAGGCGTACACAGAAACCGGTTAAAGCCCTGGACGACCAAAACCAAAGTATATTGATTGTCATAAGTATTAGCGGTGCAAGTCTCAGGTTAAGACCAAATACACCTACCCTGATTTCGGACTTCCATAGACACATAGTCATACTACCAATGGAATTCCGAGGGGGTCTATCCAGAGCGAAGCTGTTTCCCGTACCATCGGTAAAACACAACCTCCTATTACACTTGCATGAGTATCCTATACCCAAATATATGAGAACTATGCCGTTGTGCCCTCACAATGCGCACAAGTGTAATACTAGTCTTTTACGTATTTATCGATGTCCAATCTCGATAATACTCTGACTAGGGATATTTAATGATTTATCCATCGTGGACTGATACTGTCTCATATCATTCTCAATCCAGGAACAAATCATAAAGACCTCCTATCATTTATATATCTAGGTGATCTAATCACAAATGATAAGAGTGCAATTTCCTTGTCACATAGTTAATTTGTACAACAACCATGATCTGTACAAATAGTGACGCTATGGGTCATAATTGTCCAACAATCTCCCACTTGGCCTATAGCCAGTCACTCGAGTGTCTCTAACACCCGAACTATGTACGGTTGGCTTAAACTGCTGGAGAAGGTCTTTCGTCAGCGGATTTGCATGATTATCATCTGATGCGATTTATACGATCATCACATCGCCATGATGTATGATCTGAACGAATCAGATGAATATGGAAGTATGTATCTGGATCGTTGATGAGACCATTAATTCTTTAGCTTATGCTGACGCCTAGCTCAGCAGCTAACATAACTATATCTAATTTAATTAGATTTTGTATCGGCCCAGAAGGCTTCTATTGCTGCCTCAGCTGCAGCAATAACCCGCATTTGTTTGTTTATTCGGTAACAGTATCTTGCTTGGAAGATTTCCAGCTCACTGTTCCGTTATTCAAACTGTATAGTACCGTTTTCGACTTTTAGTCGTCTTTATCGGTTAGGAAACTTGTAGCAGTGATCCCAGTCACTTGAAGTTATCATTCTCCATAGTTTAAGACAACATCATTAGTTCTCTAAGAAACTAAAGTATGTTCTTAATATCAATCCAGTGACTATCACATGGATTGGCCTGATTGTGACTCCATATGCTCAAAGCGTATGAGACACCAGGTCACGTACATTTTTCAATGTACGAGTTCTCGGAGAGTTTTCATGAAAGCCAAGCTTTCACCGATAATGTTATGGGAATATCATTTCCAAGAAATGATGTATTATCATTATTTATAAGACATCGACTGTCAGTGCGCTCCCACTAACCTTATTATTTACACAATAATCATTTTCATTTTGAATTAAATCATAAACCATTATGATTACATCAAAACGACAATTCCAAGAACCTAATGCTTGCTTCAATCCAAACATGGATCGAATAACCTGCAAACCTTGTTTGCTAGTTTTAGTACGACAAAATCGATAGGATGTTATAAACATCCTCCAAAAGGTTTCCTTTTCAGGAAAGCGATTTTCCCATTAAGCTGTCATATTTCATAAATGAAACATGCAGTTTTAGCAAGTATTATCCAAATGGATTTACCGTGGCAACAGTTAAAAGGTTGAATCAAAATCAACACAATGTTGATAACGATACCTTTCGCTAAAAGCCTAGCTTTACACGTTGGTATGTTGACCGGTGCAAACACACGCGTATAATGCAAGCGCACGTATCGTTCAAGTAGTATAAAAATATCGATCCCACGAGGACTTAATTCCTACTGTTGTTATTAATTATTGAATCTATTTATTTACAGATATCTAATTATAGGGAGAAGGGAATGAAGGGGTTATTTAGGGGGTGAGTCCGGTAACGCAGCGGAAGCGGTTGAAAATCCGATTTTCAGATTTCAAAATTTTTCTCGGATTAATTAAATAAACTATTTATTTAATATTCCAATAATCAAATTATGAAAATAAATTCAATAAAATTTTAAGTGAATTTACCGAAATACCATTGCTTTGTATTTTTGTCCGTTTTAGTCCGAAATTGATCCAATCAATTTTGAATGATTCTAAATCATTCTAAGATGAACTTATGATGTTCAAAACATCAAAATACCAAAGCAACCAAAATCCCCAATTTTCTTACACAAAGCCGAGAGCACCACCTTGGACCCCATTTGTGCACTTTGTCATTTCATGTCTCAAAACTCATCTAAATGAAATCCAATCAACATGAACTTTGCATGCATCATATACACACCCAAATGCTCAACATATATGAAAACCCCCAAATTTGGAATTAGTTAAAAACCTAATTTTTCAATTTCCTCAAATTGGACAAATTAGACCAAATACATTAAATCAATTACTTCAATCATCATTCTTCCATCCAATTAAAGTCTCAACACAATGAAACAACTCAAGATCAAATATAGGTCATTTAAGAGTGGGTCAACAACTCTAGATTAGCAACTTGGTTTCTAAAACCTTAAAAGAATCCTTACAACTACAATAGTTACAAGTTTCCTTCACCATACATGCTCAACACTTCTATCAAACTTCCACCAACAAAAACACAAAGAAATAAAGAAAGAAATAATCAAGAACATCACATGTTGAAGCCTTGAACCTAAGGAACATATTCCTCTCTAATAGTAAGTTGGAAAAACTTACTACAAATTCCAAGCTATCTTTGATTTTGTCTTTCTTTTCTCAAGCTTCCTTTGCCTTTCTTCAATGGAGTTTATTTTGATAAAGTGTATTAGGTTAACTTAATGAAATGAAAATGAAAACAATTATATTAAGGCAAAAATATGCCTTGGCCGAAATTGCATATACCAAATGCAAGAAATTGTAATTTCAATTTCATTTCAATTATCATTATATCAACTTGCACAAATATCTTATAAAACTACTTTATTAGATATTTATTTTGGTCAAACAAATGCAACTAATGTCATTTACTTTAAATATCCTAATATAAGATATTTATATTTTAATTAATTTAATCATTTAACAATTAAATAATTAATTAATTAATCAAATACAAATTATTAAAAATATATGTATAATATTTACATTAAATATTAAAAACATATATTCATTTAGGAAAAAAGTCAAATAACTCATTTTAACTATTAATTAATGTGTATTTAAATTATCAAGTATTAAATGTAAATACACAATAATTAAGGAAATGACTATCTAGTTCTCTTTAGCATGTATCTTGCGTTTAACTATTAAACGACTTTATAAATAATCAATATTATTTATTTATGTGCTGCTCTAGTGCTCAACGAGTATGTTTCATTATTGAGACTCTCTAGGTTCAGGTATATCCGTCACAAAATCTAATTTCGTGTCCATAATCTATCCACCCGTCGATTATGACGATCACGGATAATCTCGCTGAACCATACAGGTCGAGGTCATCACACAATGTATAATTCCTCCGTCACAGGTATCCGGATAAATCCCAGAGATATAGATGTAAACGTCAAATCTCTATCGGGATTATCCAGTCGACTATTCTATTAGCAATCTCAAAAAGAATGTTTAGAACTAGCTTCTAAACTTTACCACGGGCCCATGGTTTTATCTGATTGCTAATCATATGGACTACCTATGCTCTGGTATACAGAACTGACGGATTCTATCTTGATACACATAGGACACCCTGAGGATCTATCTACACCCAACGAACAGGTGGAGGTCTGATCTTAATAGATCGGTGACGTGACTGCCGTCTAAGTGTAGAAGATGTCTCATGCGCCCACAATGGCATCTCAAGTCTAAGAATCACAAGTGCTACTCAACCCAAGAAGATTCTTATTGACGCTGGTGTACCATCCATTAAGAATCTTCGGTGAGTCGTTCAGTGTTTATCCGCTATAAACACCTACACGTCTATACTAGTCTCCAAGACTAATGGTTCATCGAGAAACCATTGGAATCATATATTCCAGTATACGACATGTACCGGTCTCAATGGGTTTACTATACTGACCAGTAGTGTAAACCTTGACCAGGAAATGTCTGAGAATGACAACGTCATGATACTACTCAATGTCCGTTGCGACGCTTTTGCAACTGTATCATGACTAATCATTCTCGGGTCATTACGTCTTTACCATATAGAAAGATAGATTATATTATAGAAACTGCATATATTATTCATAATATAATGTTTTACAGAAGTATTTAATTTAAATACAACCGGGAATTGGCGCTCAGAGCACCAACCCCAACAGGGAATTGATTGCTTTGATTGGTTGAATGTGGAATTGCTTAATAAAAATAAAATAACAAAATAAAATACTAAGGAAAATAAATAAACAGACTCAAAAGATCTAGGGTCGTGACTCCACACAATACTGTTAAAAGGATGAATTGATTCTCTTATTTATGTGTACTAATTCAGTTTGCTAACCTGGAACACGAAAATATGCAAAAGCCTTTTCCGATGGTCAGACGCAAATACCCGTATACCCAATTGAACCATATGTCTATGTCAACCACATTACATGGATTCATTAAGTTTAAGTTCCAATTATGGCTACCCCCGCCCGACAGGTATATTCCTATCCTGTAAGGAAATCTATTAAAAGGGTTATCTATCCTCAAGGAAGATCGTGGGCTATTGAATCTAAGGCTGAAACTAAAATCCCTATGTCTAGTTCATTTTAGATTTACCCCATCAATCTTATTAATTGACAGTTAACAAGACGCATTAAGCTTAAGACTCAATAAACAAACTAAAGAACTACCCATAAAAAGAAAATCAATTATTAAGTGTGTGTATTGTGTTTCATCACTTCCCTAGAATAAAATAAAATATTGGGGGTTGAGGATCCACTTTTACTATTTATAATTTAGATATCTCCCTTAATATAATACAAAATTAAACATGATATTACCGACCAGCCATAAAGGCGGTATTCCTTATTACGAAGAAGGCAATTAAGTCCGACCAGCCATAAATGCGGTAATAGTAATTTCACATAAACCAGCCATATAGGCGGTGCCACATTATGTCAATTAAATAAAACTAGCCATTAAGGCGGTAATCTTTTATATTTTGAATTATAATTTCCATATTATATTTAAGGGAGATTAATCTAAATTAAAATAATAAAAGCTTCACCTTATCCCCAGCGGTAAATTAACTACTAAACATTAAAGAAAGGTAGAAGAAGAGAACTACTATTACTGAAAATTAAAAGACATAAATTAAAAATATTATTTATATATACAAAAATAGATGCTTCCTATAAAATCAGGGAGAATTTCCCAAGGAGAGCATGAAGAAAAATGAATCTGGCGGCCTCCTTTTATAGGCTGATTTTGGTCCAGCGTCGCGAACGCTGAAAATGCACTAGCGTCGCGACGTTGGAAACAGTCCACGCGGAGTCCACGCGGGTTGACCACGCGTCTGTCGGCAGCAATAATTGAGCCACGTGTCACGCTGTGGTTGGCTGGCGATACGGTCGAATATCAGGACGACACGTGGCAGGCGCTGATAGGTGGGAATTTCGGTCCAATAGCAGCTTGACACGTGGCGGCACCTGATTCGTCAATAATTCGGTCCAATGGTGAGACGACACGTGGCACGCGCTTGGTTTGGTCCAATCAGATGTTAACACGTGGCGGCGGGCGCACGTTAGCATAACCGTTGTGATGGTGACACGTGTCACGGCGCACGTTAGCATGATCGGCGCACGTTAGCAAGTTTTGACCAATCAGATTTCGACACGTGGCACAAGGCGCAAGTTAGCAAGTCCGGCGCATGCTGGGCGTCGCGACGCGCAAGGCTTTAGCGTCGCGACGCGTAAAAGACGAAAATATCCCTGTTGACGCATTTTTGTCCCAAATTGCCTCCAATGCTTTCCAAACTTTATTTATCTGCAAAATAACAACAAAACACATCAAAACGTTCATAAAACTCGAGAAACAATACAAAACATTAGGCTAAATGAGTGGGAATAAGTGATGTAATTACCACTCATCACACCCCCAAACCTAACATTTTTCTAGTCCTCGAGCAAAACAGAAAATAAAATAACAAAAAGAAACGAAATTAACTAAGCCACTTTCGTAGGGATCACGATTGCATTTAGCGTATGCAACAAGCCTTTAAACCCCTAGGTGTCCCTAGTGGACGAGTTGTAGTCTCGTGAGGGTTTACAGCAACGATACCCACAAACGTTTTACAAAAGTAAAAAGTAAAAGTTAGTTAAAACTAATGCACACAAAAGCAAAAAGACAAGCGAAAAGAGAATAAAAAAGTTAGTGACTAATCAAGTGAAACTTCTACTCCAAGTTATTAGTTGTTTTGTTTCTTCTAAATTACCGAATAAGTAAATTCTCCGATTATTTTTACCATTCTCCATATACACAGCCATATATTAATCAACTCATTTTTGCCCACAACAGTCACAAATGTAGTTGATAAGAGAGTAATATTTTTGTCCTAAAGTTATATCAGATTTCACACCTTTTTGTAGCAATGGAATAATTTTTCTGATTTTTTTGATTTTTTCTTTGATTTTTCGAATTTTGACTTTTTATTTATATACAATACCTTCCGTCTATGTAGCGAGCTTTGGGTCGGTGGCTCCCAAACCAGTTGGTTTTAGGGCACCAGGTGTTAAGACACCCCTACGGACTTAATTACTCCGACTTCAGATATATATATATATATTTTTTGCAGCATCTTTGATCCATGTAGCGAGCTTTGGGCCAGTGACTCCCAAACCAGTTGGTTTTATGGCACTAGGTGTTAAAACACCCTTACAGACTTAATAACCCGGATCTTTAGACGTTTTTTTTTTTTTTTTTTTTACTCCATCACTTTTTGAGATGCTTCCTCCAATTAAACTAGAGAACTGAATATTACAAACTTTTCAATTTTAGCTCATGACCGTATGTTTCCATGCATGTTGATAATATCTGCCAACTGAGCATATGAAGATTCATTTTAGTCAGTTTTAAGGAGAATTTACAAATTAAATAATTTAAAATGAAATAAACAAAAATTAACTTGTTTCAAAAATGGTTTGAAATACGTCTCAGGAGTGGAAACTCCTTACTCAGCTATCTCTTACCAATTTCACCCTTTTAGTCAAAATAAAAACAAAAAATGCAAAATATTTTTGTAATTTTTGAAAAATTTTCAATTTTTTTGTATTTTTCGAAAAATTTTGGACTGAAAATAAAAACAACATACAAACTAAAAACAATATACTAATCAACTAATTTCCTCCCCCAAACCTAAATGAGACATTGTCCCCAATGTCTTAAAAAGTAGAAGAAGAGTTTAGAAGGTCGTACCTGGTTAGCTGAAAATCTACAGGAATTAAAGGTTAAGATCCAGATTAATTCTACGCCTCTTACCACGATCGTCCTCGGACCAATTTATCTTTGAAATGATAGGGTCAACTTTTGGTTCATAGGCTATGAGTTGGTCAATTAGATCCGGAGCAGTTCTGGCAGTAAAGAGGAGTTCTTTCATAGGTTTTGACACGAACCCATTTCTCCGAGCATCATCAAGAAACACACAAAGAAAATCATAAAATCCATCAACGTTGAGCAGTCCAAGCGGTTTCTGGTGTATATTCAGGTTCGCCCAAGATAGTACTATAAAAATTTCCTCCAATGTACCCAAGCCACCTGGCAAAGCAATAAAAGCATCAGAACGGTTAATCATTTCCACCAGTCGTTCAGACATACCTGGCACGATCAGTTCCTCTCCGTTTGATGATCCAATAAGATTTGCCTCTGCCAATGGTTTTGGAATGATTCCCAAAACATGACTGCCTCTTTCCTGTACAGCCTTTGAAACGATCCCCATTAATCCAAGATTTCCTCCGCCATATATTAAGTGCATATTCCTTGCTGCTAAGACTCGACCCAATTCCTGTGCTGCTTCTATGTATTGTGGTTTAGTACCAACAGTACTACCGCAAAAACACACAAATGTTTTCAACTCGTCTTTTTGAAGTGGCTTCCATTTTTTGTATTTCTTTCTCAACTCTGGATGCCTTCAAAAGTGCAATGACGGGCTAAATTTATAGTACCTGAAAAAGGGTGAGTAATAATAGCACTAATATCTTCCAAAGGACGATTGTTAGCTAAACAACAAAAGAAATCGTGAAAGGTCAAAAAGTCTGGATCCTGTCTACGAAATAAAGATAATTACAACAGAAAAGCAAATCAAAGCAATAATTAAGGCAACGGAATTGTGTACGCAATACGCCACTCGCGTAGTATAAATTCATTAGGATGTGTCTCAAGATTTCATTCCTTACTCAGCCATCGCAAATGAATTGTTTCTCATCTTTGATTGCCAAACACAATTCCTTTTGTCTTAAAATGCTTCGTTTATGCCTTTCCCTACAAAAATAACACACAAAATTAAAAACTCCACAATATGTACACAAAATATGAAAACAGAAATTACAACAAATTGCATGGGTTGCCTCCCTGCTAGCGCTAAATTTTTCGTCTTCAGCCAGACGTGACCGAAATTCATCTGTTAAGGAGGTTTCAATGTCGTTTTTGATGTCCTATTAAAGACATTCCCAGTGCGTTGCTTTTGAAGGGTCTCTTCCAACGGTAAAGTGGCAAAAATAGTTTTGTCTCATTCAGTGATCGTGCCACCTTTTTACTCCTTGTTGTTCCAGTGATTCCTGCAAAGAAAGAAAGAAAATCAGGAGGTCTCGTATGGTGCTTAACTTGGAATGGGAATTCCATTCTGTCAAGCAAGCTTCTGGTTGATATCTTTGGTTTGTACTCCCCAAAACAGCGATGTTTTTCCTGAATGCTCTGGATCTTTAATAAGTTCTGTCATCTGCTCCTCCATTTGCTCTGCTTCTTGCTCCACCTTTTCTCACAGATGTATTTGAAAATTTCTGTATTCAGTTCTTCATCTGTCATCTGTGAAATACATGCTGCAAAATTATCAACCTGAGGATGTAAAGAAATGTCAGATTTTAGGTCTTCATCCTCTGATCTGGGTGAAATGATTGGCTCAGGTAGATCTTCTTCAAACATAATTGCAAAATAATCTCCATGATCTTCATTTTGAGGATACAGAATTCCATCCTCAATTTTTGATGCAGTTGGCACAAACATTTCAGCTTCATCCTCGTCAGAATCTGAATAATAGAAATCAAATCGAGACTTTGCCGGTTCGGGTTCCTGAACTGATACCTCTGGTTGTTGATACTGCTCAGCCTCCTCCTCTGTTGAAGTGTCATTATGAAATGATTGGTACTCAAAGGCTTCATCAGTGTCATCAGAAAATGGTTCTTGAGGTATGTAGCTCTGGTTTTCTATTAATTGTCTGATCTGATTGTCTGCTGCTTTTGTATGGATTCTGCGTTACTCTGAATTTGTGCATCAATTTGAGCTCCATGTTCTTTGAACATGTGAATCAATTGATCTTCCTCGGATGGTTCTGGTTGTTGGTAAAGATCAAAGGTAGATGGTGGATAAGATGGAAAATGTGGCTCTGTGAAATGTGATGGCTCATCATACCATGAAGGATTCTGATAGTTCTCCCCCTGAATTGTAGTTGTACTCGCAATAATCGCTTGGGTGGTTACCATTACATATGTCACATCTCCACATTGAGTTCTGTTGAGCAAATGTAGTATTACTTGGTTCTGACATCCAATGATAGTCATTGGGCTGTACAACAGGCCTCAGAAAACCGGACTGTTGCTCCCAGATTTGGGGTGTATCTTCTTGTAACGCTCGTAATCTCTCAATCTCCCAGTAGTGTTCCATTGTTCAACCACCTGAAAACAAAAGAAAGAAATAAAAATTACAAATAAAAATAAAGAAAATTAGATACAAGTAAATTAATAGTTTCAAATTAACAACTCAAGAAATATAAGTCCCCGGCAACGGCGCCAAAAACTTGACCGGTGCAAACACACGCGTATAACGCAAGCGCACGTATCGTTCAAGTAGTATAAAATATCGATCCCACGAGGACTTAATTCCTACTGTTGTTATTAATTATTGAATCTATTTATTTACAGATATCTAATTATAGGGAGAAGGGAATTGATTGCTTTGATTGGTTGAATGTGGAATTGCTTAATAAAAATAAAATAAACAAAATAAAATACTAAGGAAAATAAATAAACAGACTCAAAAGATCTAGGGTCGTGACTCCACACAATACTGTTAAAAGGATGAATTGATTCTCTTATTTATGTGTACTAATTCAGTTTGCTAACCTGGAACACGAAAATATGCAAAAGCCTCTTCCGATGGTCAGACGCAAATACCCAGTATAACCCAATTGAACCATATGTCTATGTCAACCACATTACCTGGATTCATTAAGTTTAAGTTCCAATTATGGCTACCCCCGCCCGACAGGTATATTCCTATCCTGTAAGGAAATCTATTAAAAGGGTTATCTATCCTCAAGGAAGATCGTGGGCTATTGAATCTAAGGCTGAAACCTAAAATCCCTATGTCTAGTTCATTTTAGATTTACCCCATCAATCTTATTAATTGCCAGTTAACAAGACGCATTAAGCTTAAGACTCAATAAACAAACTAAAGAACTACCCATAAAAAGAAAATCAATTATTAAGTGTGTGTATTGTGTTTCATCACTTCCCTAGAATAAAAATAAAATACTGGGGGTTGAGGATCCACTTTTACTATTTATAATTTAGATATCTCCCTTAATATAATACAAAAATTAAACATGATATTACCGACCAGCCATAAAGGCGGTATTCCTTATTAAGTCAAATTAAGTCCGACCAGCCATAAAGGGTAATAGTAATTGAACATAAACCAATATAAACCAGCCATATAGGCGGTGCCACATTATGTCAATTAAATAAAACTAGCCATTAAGGCGGTAATCTTTTATATTTTGAATTATAATTTCCATATTATATTTAAGGGAGATTAATCTAAATTAAAATAATAAAAGCTTCACCTTATCCCCAGCGGTAAATTAACTACTAAACATTAAAGAAAGGTAGAAGAAGAGAACTACTATTACTGAAAATTAAAAGACATAAATTAAAAATATTATTTATATATACAAAAATAGATGCTTCCTATAAAATCAGGGAGAATTTCCCAAGGAGAGCATGAAGAAAAATGAATCTGGCGGCCTCCTTTTATAGGCTGATTTTGGTCCAGCGTCGCGACGCTGAAAATGCACTAGCGTCGCGACGTTGGAAACAGTCCACGCGGAGTCCACGCGGGTTGACCACGCGTCTGTCGGCAGCAATAATTGAGCCACGTGTCACGCTGTGGTTGGCTGGCGATACGGTCGAATATCAGGACGACACGTGGCAGGCGCTGATAGGTGGGAATTTCGGTCCAATAGCAGCTTGACACGTGGCGGCACCTGATTCGTCAATAATTCGGTCCAATGGTGAGACGACACGTGGCACGCGCTTGGTTTGGTCCAATCAGATGTTAACACGTGGCGGCGGGCGCACGTTAGCATAACCGTTGTGATGGTGACACGTGTCACGGCGCACGTTAGCATGATCGGCGCACGTTAGCAAGTTTTGACCAATCAGATTTCGACACGTGGCACAAGGCGCAAGTTAGCATGTCCGGCGCATGCTGGGCGTCGCGACGCGCAAGGCTTTAGCGTCGCGACACGTAAAAGACGAAAATATCCCTGTTGACGCATTTTTGTCCCAAATTGCCTCCAATGCTTTCCAAACTTTATTTATCTGCAAAATAACAACAAAACACATCAAAATGTTCATAAAACTCGAGAAACAATACAAAAAATTAGGCTAAATGAGTGGGAATAAGTGATGTAATTACCACTCATCACATGTTGCCTTCCATGTATGTCTTCCTTGAAGACTTATATAGTACCAATAGGCACAATGCTTGCGGTACATCAACTAGTATCCAAACATAGTTGAATTACATGGAATCAATTTCGGATTCATGACACTTTGTTATAATTAGGGAGTCGATACCTTGTATCACTTCCTCTTACGTAGTCAGTTGGTATACCTCAATAAGATATACATCTTTTCGAGGTGAGATCAGAAACCCATACCCCAGGTTGTTTTCTGACTCTCTATGACATACGCGGTTCTTGTGTATTTGAAGATTAATGTTATAGTTTCATCCTTGATGAACTATATGTGTTCCATTAGGATTCGATGCCTGGAATAGTATTACTCCGATTTTCATCGAGTTTTACTATCCTCCCACTTACCACTACATATCGGTATTCCTCTTAGGAAAACCACATGGCAAGCAACAATCTAATTGTTCTCTTGTGAGTTGTATAAGTATTATACTTTGGTATCCCTAGAATAACCTACATTTGGCACTTATCCAATTTGGGTTTAGTTTGGTATCATCCAAACATATGCCTAGCATACCCAAATTTTCAGGAATGAGAAACCCGGTTTCTTTCCCATTCATATCTAATATGAAATCTGTCAAACAGACTTTTATGGAACCTTATTCTAAATAAGTTTTGCATGTTAAAGCTTATCCGTTGAAGGAAATGGTAGCTCAGAGCGACTCATGATTAACCTTATCATGTCCAACAAAATTCGGTTACTCGGTTCGGACACACCGTCAAAATGACGTGTTCCGGGAGGAGTCCTCATTGAAAGAATACTTTACTCTTTCAAGTAAATTAGAAACTTATTGCTTAAGTATTTTCATCATGGTCTAACCGTGACGGTTAACACTTTAGCTGATCTGTTTGTCTACTTCGTGTCGAAACTTTAAAAGTTTTCGATTTGTGTTCTAAAAGAAACACATAACCATAACGCGATGCCACATCATATCCACCTCTAGCCTAGCTAGACATGGGCCCACTTGCTTCACTATGAACTAGGGCTAACAGATTGGTGGCACTTGAACTTTTACCAAGTAAATAGTGTTTTATGCACTTTGCCCAATAAACTAGATTCGTTGGCTTTATTTGAATATAATCAAATTAGTCCTAGTACCCACTCTTCGAAAGTGTGGATATACGATTCTTGTTTAATTGTGTCCCAGACTACAATGCCACTTTTAAGTTTCTTCTGATCAAATCAGTTTGAGCTATTTGTTTGTCATGTTTTATTCTCTTGATATTTATTTATATTCAAAATATAAATGCTGTTATTCACATCTAATGTGTTTATCTCAATATCATCTTTATATAATGAAACACTTTAGTGTTCTAAAATAAAAGGTTCACCCGCAACGGGTTAAACACTGATATAAAGATAATGTTTCTAATCAAACTAGTTACATTATAACAGTTCCCTAATTTAAGTACACACCCGAGGGTAGTGCCTAAAATTAGGTATCTACAGTTAAAATAGCTACTTTCGTCCCGTTTCCAATTCGCAGATAAATCTCAATTGAAGTCAGTATCCTACTCATAGCAGATTCTGAACATCAATATATATATATTTCACACTAAGTATCTAAAATCCAATTTTAATACTAGTAGTTTATATATTTATGACAACATATTTGAAGTCAGAGCCTTGCTCGTTCTTCAATTCCTTCATGTCTACTTTGTCCAAACGGCAGTCACGCTTCCGCGATCCCGTTTGCCACAATTAGGCAGACATTTTGGGATATGTCCTTTATCTTCCCAGAAAATTATAATGATTTTGCCTTTGCCCTTTTCAACACTCCAGAAGCCTTTGGCCAAGCCTTGGCCTTCTAGAATATCGAAGTAAGGTGCGCCTTGCGCTACTTGCCTAATTGCAAACTTTGACTTTATCTCATTGAGAATAGTCATTAACTCTCCAAGAGTTTACTATAGCAATATAAGTACTTCTAAAATCTAAGTATAGATTTATGAAGATCCTTCAATTTTTTTATCATACTTTAAGGATCTAACCCTTAGTTCTGACAAAGAAATTAAGGAGTCTACTGCGACAAGCTTGATGGATTAAGCACTTAAGTTATCATTACATAAATCTTCCAAAGATTATGCTCTACTATTTGCTTAACTCCGGGCTTAGGCCTAATGTGTTATTTTATCAAATAAAGTAACTTATTAGTTTCCAGGACCATCCTGAAAATTAATTCCCAATTTGAAAATTAAACCATTTAAATACATTTTCCCTAGGATTATGTTTTAAATGTCAATCATTCAATTTTATCTTGATTTTAATAGTCCAACTATTTAATCAACGAGTTAGGTACTATTTATTAAAAACAACATTTAAATATTAGTTCAACTAACATTTAATTTATATGACGAATGATATTTTAATGAGCGCGTATGGCAAGTAATTAAACGAATATTGCAAATTCAATTTTTGCCTCCCATTATTTTTCGGCGAGCCTCTAACCCTCTGTCGAGTACTTGGGAAACCGTGTTTCCTAGTGGGCTAGGATCCCGTTAAATATCATACAATCTTGACTTTGGCCAACAAATTGTATGATAATTAACTAGGTAGATCTCTAAGATCAATTGGATCCAATCCAATTCCTAGATCTAGTAGGGGGACATCCAAGTCCGAAACATATATTTTTATATATGCCAATACATCCAATGTATTACCTAACCTTTTTCCTCTGAATCAACTAAGCTTTGGCTTTGGCACAACAAACTTAGTGATCCCAGTCAAGCGCGACCCATTGACCATGGAAAGCTTCGTAATCAATGTCGATGGACAAGAAGTGGTCTTGACTTTGGCCAACAAACCACAACTTGGACAAGACACCAATATGGAACAAAGCTCTCGTGATTCAAACACATCATCGACGGACAAAGGCCTTGACTTTGGCCAACAAGCCAATGCCAGTCTTGGATCTTGAGTAAGAATCACTCAATAGAAGAAAAAACGCTTAATATTTGTGAGGGTTTTTCGAGTGCAAATTGGCAACCAATTTATTATCTTTGTTAAGGTCTTATCATCATACACCCTTAAACATGCATTCTAAATACATAATAAAGCGCATTTAATAAAATAATAATGATATGCGGATGGATACTTTACACAATGATCCTAGATCAAATCTCTCACTTTGTCTCTCCCGCTAGCACATGTATTACTTCTACCTGTTACACTACACTTCTAAAGAAACCTCATTTACAATGAGGGGAATAGGTGAGAAGAGAATACAAAGAATAAGGAGGTGATAAGGCTGGACACGTAGGTCCAATTAATAATTCCAAATTTATTACAACAATTTCTAAAATTGCCCCACCCATCTAATATCCATCCGATATACATTATTCATGCATCGCAACCATGTATTCACACAAGCATGATATCAATCAATCTAATCAAATTAATTAATCTGATAATTAGTGACCATCCAATGTTCAAACAACGATGTGATTTTGCGCGAGTCAAACTCGTTTTGCGAATAAGTACTCAAAGTACGAATTCTCGAATTAAATTAAACTACAAAATTAAATCCAATTCAATTTGTATTTAATACTAATTCGTTATTTAATTCCAAATTAAATACTACACTTTATTAACGAACCTATACGACTGAAATTCCAAATTTAATCGTTACGGGTCTCAAAGCCCGATCAACGTCCAACGTTAATTTAATTAAAGTCCAATGGGCTTTTAATTAATTTCTTTAAGGCGTGGACTTTGGTCAAACCGAATAACCAAAATCCAATCCGGGAATTACCCCATAAGCCTAGAAATCAATTTAGGCCCATTAGGCCTAATTAAACTTTAAATGTCCATTAAGTCGCATTTGGGCTTTATGGAAGCGGTTTTGGGCCCAATTGGATCCAACCAATTTTGCCTAAACCCAACTTAGTACAACCAAGCCCAATAAGCCTAATACCAACTTTAAAAGCCCAATTTCACAAAATAGGCCCAATTAATTAAATTACCAAATTCCAAATTCCCAATTTAATTACCTAAAGTGTATAGCATTATTATTCACCCAAATCAATATTTCCAAAACATAAAATTAGCCTAATTAATCATGCTTATCATCATTAAATCATGTCCAACACAATTTAACAAAAATCAAACCCAATTACATGCTATATAAGTCTCGGCTTTAGGGTTTATTTGTCAAATTGAAAATCCAATCCAATTGAATCCAATTAAACATTAAATCAATATACCCAACATGATTCTAACTCATCCAATGAATCAAAAAATCAAAAATCACCAAGAATTAGGGCACATCATCTCTCGGCCAAGCCATAGAATTTGTGGAAATTTGTTCCAAACACAATTTCAACAAATTGATCCAATCAATCCTCAATTAAAACACATTTAAACATATTCATTCATCAAATTTCATAAATCATGCTCAAACACAATTTTACCCAAATTTTAAGCCCTAAAAAACTTTTCATGCTTAGCTTGCTCTTGATACCATTGTTGGAGTTTGCTAAGGTCCCAATGATCAATAAACCAGCATGAAACAAATGCGAATACAATGAGGGAGTTGCGGAATACTCACATCGATCGGTTGAGCGACGCGGGAGGCAACAAAATTCGAATTCTGCTCACTGTTTTGTTCGGCAGTGGGCTGCTGTTGGCTCCTCATTTTCGGCTTCAAGCTTCAAGAATCAAGCTCCAAGCTTCGTCAAATGATTCCCGGCTCATGGGTGGACTTCCCTATCACCTTCGCATGACTTCGTAGTGTGCTAGCACTCCCGATTTTGCCACAAAATCATGACCTTTTGCTTCCCATTTTTCTCTTTGTCTCTCGGTGAACTGCAGAAAACCAGAGGAGAAAATAGCCTCCAAGGCCGAGAATGAGAGGGAGAATAAGTGAAGAGAGAGAGATAGTTTTGTGTAATGGAATTAAGTGTATCAAATACACAAATTTGAAAGTCAAATACCATTAATAAAATAATATTAAATGTCTTTCAAGCCATCAAATGCTTTCCATCAACTCCCATCAAGTCACATCTCTCAATCAAGTGACAACTTGTCACATCACTCAAAGTGACATTTGATTTGACGCTTGATGTGACTAATGATTTGATGCTTGATGTGACTTGCGTGCCACACTCGAATTCAAAATGCGAATGCGCTCGCAAACACTCGTGGGCTCGGGTTCGCTAATTCAAAAATTAGCGAATTTTCCGTTGCGACGTAATAAAATGATTACGCCTAGCGAAGTCACTATTCACGTCGCTAACGAATTAATTCTAAATTAATTCGTTCGCCCGAATTAAAATATAATTTTAATTCCGCGTCTAAATCTAATTTTGTTTAATATATCGAATATATTAATTTATCGATTAATTCCAAATTAATCGTTATCTCTCTTGAAATGATTTTTTATCCCAGATAAAATATCTCCGCAATTAATCCCAAATCAATTTTCTCTCTCTTCTTATTAATCCCAGATTAATTAAAGGTGCGAGTCATACGTCATTGGTGAATCTTCGGGAAGTGACCCATGAGATCCCCGGATATGTTGGCACTAAATTCGATCGTCGGACTATCCGAACACGTAAGTACCTAGTACTACGTTTATACCGATTTACAAGACAAGGTTGGCTTCTAGCAAAGCGCCATGCCTACCCAATTCTCCAGAAATATCCTTACAGGAATAAATGAACTATATCAGGCGTAATATACGTAGTAATGCGTATTTCGATCCAATATCGAATGATCACATGCAAGGCCTGGGGCTGGTACAGTGTCTGCCCCGTATGAAGCATATATCGGATTACAAGCAACTAGTCTCTTTAATATCGGATAATCATAACCAAGTCATATTATCCCGACGGTTGCAACCTTTTTAGAGAACCAGTTCTGTATCCCTACACGATCATCATCTCCATATGACTGGAGTGACACTTCCGTCTTGACATCACACCCTACACACTACGATTCTCGATATACCCAGAAGAGGCGTACACAGAAACCGGTTAAAGCCCTGGACGACTAAAACCAAGGTATATTGATTGTCGTAACTATTAGCGGTGCAAGTCTCAGGTTAAGACCAAATACACCTACCCTGATTTCGGACTTCCATAGACACATAGTTATACTACCAATGGAATTCCGAGGGGGTCTATCCAGAGCGAAGCTGTTTCCCGTACCATCGGTAAAACACAACCTCCTATTACACTTGCATGAGTATCCTATACCCAAATATATGAGAACTATGCCGTTGTGCCCTCACAACGCCCACAAGTGTAATACTAGTCTTTTACGTATTTATCGATGTCCAATCTCGATAATACTCTGACTAGGGATATTTAATGATTTATCCTTCGTGGACTAATACTGTCTCATATCATTCTCAATCCATGAAAAAATCATAAGGACCTCCTATCATTTATATATCTAGGTGATCTAATCACAAATGATAAAAGTGCAATTTCCTTGTCACATAGTTAATTTGTACAACAACACCATGATCTGTACAAATAGTGACGCTATGGGTCATAATTGTCCAACACACAGTCCCATACATAAGATATATAATTAGAGAAAAGTGTATTAGTAATTGTTTATGGTGGAAGAGTCATAGGCTCGGGAGAATAGTATGGCCTATTCCCTGCCGATAACATCTCCCGGATTGGAGATGTTACAAAAATAGTGAATTTAGAAGCCTATATAAAGGGGTTGAAGTCTCAAATTCAAGGAATAGTAAAATTACATCTCAACACTTGGAGAGAAATCAAGAGCAAAAAATCTAATCTAGAGAGAGAAAGGTGGTTGGTTGTTTGACTATTGAGATAATTATAATGGGCTAGTGTAAGACCCGAGGTGTTGTAAACTCTTTGTAAGTTCATTATCCCACTTGTATCTCGAGTCGGTATTGACTCCAAATAGTAAAAAAACACACCCATTTCTCCCGTGGACGTAGGTTTGATCCACTTGCCGCCGAACCACGTAAATCATTACCTATGTAATTTATTTGGCTGCTTACAGAGTTTACATTTGGTTCCCTACTAATAAAAAAAATTCATTATTAATGGAGGTTTATTTGAGGGATAAAACTCTCATATTATCCTTAAAATAAAAAACAATTGTCAACCGTCCAACCAACCATAAACTGTTATTATAATTTTTAAAATTTAAATACAAACTCAATAAAATAAAAACAACATCCACCTTACAAAAATTGTTTGTTATAGAGCCTACACGAACACTACCTCAACAAAGCTATCGGAAACTCCACACATCACCATTAAATTAATAAATATAAAGTACCATATGATAAAGAGTATTGATTGAGAGTATAAGTTAACTTGTAAGTATTGTATTGAGAGTATTAACTAATTTATAGGCTCATTAAACTCTATACCAAACGGTACATGACAGACTCACAAAGTGGTTCTTTACTCCCAAGTATAAGAGTGTCGAAGTAATAAAATAACCCGGTAATTTCGAAGTCGATCCACATGGAATAAATTTAGTAAAATAAAAATAAAAATTGGAGTAACAATAAAAATGATGAATTGATTGAAGTGATGAACAATTTTTAAATTAGAATGCAACAATAAATTAAAATATTTGGGGTTAGGGGATCCACTCTTGATATTTGAATATAGAGAAATCTTACATTTTATAATAAATAAATTGTCATTATTACTGAGTTAATTTATTTTAGGATTTAATTTTATCAAAACATATAAAACCATTCATAAATGTGGTGATACCGTTTGTCTATAACTAGTCCAAAGAGGTACTTATTTATGCTAGAACATATAAAATCATTCATAAAGGTGTTGATACGGTTCTTTCAATAATTAGTCCATATTTAAATTATTATGTCATATAATATGGAGGTAAAATATTAACTGTGTCAAATAAGATGAGATTGTCTACAGCGAATCAAGACACACACTAATACAAAAAATTATTAAATATTACCGGATATTCGCCAATAAAACTCCTTCAAAATGGTATCAGAGCAAGTCTGATTCTAGGCCCCCTAATATGATTAGCCCTTTAATTCAATGTTTAATCATGTTTTCTTGACATTATACATGCAAGTTATAATCTAATTTGATTAGATTTAGGGTGTATGACACTTAGCGGAAAATCCCTAATTAATAAGGTTTAATTGTAATTATATATTTGATGCATGTTATGTGGTCCGTCTTGTCAATACGGTTTATAAATATTTATCCGTGACTACATCCGAGACAGTGCCTCTGCTGTGAGGGTGTAGCTGATAGAGATTTATTTATACCGAATATATATCAGATACTAGATAAATTCAAGCGAAAGCGGAATCTTGAACGTGCCCTAGTTGTCAGGGTTACGCAAGTAACTTGAGTTTATCATTGACGAGTTTAACCTTGGTACGTCTCCTTGTGGGCCTGCCTTAGCAGCGACAACGAGAAACGACCAGGACTGGAACGCCAGGAGTCACTAGTGAGTGATTGACAAATGAGTTGTCTACCTGATGAATATACGTAGGCGAGACCGTGCCTCTGCTGTGAGCTGAAATATATTCACGGGATCCACTTTTCACTATTTGTATTTAATTTAATTATTAAATCTTTGTATTCTGTTTGGGGATTACAGTATTGCATGATTTAGTGGGAGGGGCATTTTTAGATTAAAAATCCATGATCTAGTTTATGCTTATGATATTATATGAAACTGCTTAAATTTCTGCTAACCGTTTTTCGTGATCTATATGATAGATTTGAGATGGCAGCACCATCCAAAAATCAGTTTGCGCGTATGCTTGATGTGAACAAACTAAAAGGCGCTGATAACTTCACCGATTGGGATCTGGATTTGAGGATTGTCCTCAATTCCGAGAGGTTGGGATATGTTCTTGAGGGTCCACTGCCCCTTGCTGTGGCAGAGGACGCTACATCGGAAGAACGCGAAGTCTTCCAAGCTTGGAAGGATGATGATTTAAGGGTTAAATCATACATCTTAAGTTCGCTTTCACCGGGACTCAAGAAACAGTATTATGGCATGTCAGATGCTTATACTATGATGACATGATTAAGAAAATCGTTTGAGAACCAAGAACAAGTAGTTGTTCACAATGTCGCAATGGAACTGTTCCATGCGCGATTGTATGAGGGGCAAGCTGTTAGCCCACATGTTCTTCAGATGATCGATTTGATCGATCAAGTGAGGCAACATAATCTCATTCTAAATGACATTCTCGGCAGGAGTGTCATTCTTGGTTCGCTCCCAGCTTCCTTTCGCCAGTTTGTGATGTATTTCAACATGAACGGGATTATCTGTACCTACCAAGAGCTGCATAAGATGTTGCTCACGACGGAAGAGGACCTCAAGAAGGGAGTACCGACTCGCCCTCCTAGACCTACTTCATTTTCTGCTTCTTCCCAGACTTGGTCAAAGGGAAATAAGAAGAAAGGAAGAAAAGAAGGGTTTCGGTCCTCAACCACAGGCAAAGATAGCTAAGCCCAAAAGGACTTTTGAAGACAAGTACCATCACTGCAGCAAAGTCGGGCACTGGAAAAGGAACTGTCCTGACTACATAGCCCAGCTGAGGAGGGAGAGAGCATCTACATCAGGTACATTTATTTTTCCAGTTATTGATATATCTTTGGCTTGTGAAGCCGTTACATCCAACTGTATTTTAGATTCTGCTTGTCCCATTCACATTTTCAATTCATTGCAGGTGCTGAAGGAAAGTAGAAGACTGAAGCCTTGAGAAATGCAGTTGCGATTCGGGAGTGGAGACTCTCTGGATGCAGTTGCAGTGGGAGTATGCGAGATCTCATTGCCGAATGAGACACTTTTGTTAAATGACTGCCATTTTGTGCCTGGATGTATAGCTAATATTATATCAATTTTTGTATTAGATACAGAAGGCTTTTGTATTAATATTAAGAACTGTTCGTTGTATTTATATGATAAAAGTAATATTCAAATCCTTTGTTGTCCAAACCAGCATGGTCATTATACATTGCAAACTTCAAAATATATTTTAAATACTGGAGTTAATAAACGTAGTTTACCTGTAATTAATAATACTGAACTTTGGTATATGCGGCTGGGTCACATAGGTGTTAAACGCCTTACCCAATTGGTTAGGAATGGTTTGATACCAGATCTTACCATTGAATCCTATCCAACTTGTGAATCCTGTATTCAGGGTAAGATGACCAAAGCCTCATTTTATGGTGTTGGACATCGCGCCACTAACTTACTGGAACTCATACATTCTGATGTGTGTGGTCCACTAAGTCAGACTGCTCACAGTGGTTATTCGTACTTCGTTACCTTTACCGATGATTTGTCACTATACGGTTATGTGTATTTGATGCGACATAAATCGAAAACCTTTGAAAAGTTCAAAGAATTCCTAAATGAAGTAGAAAAACAAACTGGTCAATATATTAAATGCCTACGATATGATCGAGGCGGTGAATATATGAGTGGTGAGTTCATGGATTATATGAAGAGGAATGGGATTCTCGCTCAATATACTCCTCCAGATACTCCGCAACACAATGGAGTATCTGAGAGGAGAAATTGGACTTTATTGGATATGGTCCGATCGATGAGGCTACTCTCTTTTAACAGCTGCACATATTTTGAATAAGATTCCTTCAAAATCTGTTCCTACGACTCCGTATGAGATATGGTTCGGTAGGAGACCAAATCTTAGTTACATTAAGGTTTAGGGTTGTCCTGCCTATGTCAGGGTGACTCAGCAAGATAAGCTTTCGCCTCGAGGGCAAAAGTTTAGGTTTTTTGGATATCCTTCGAATACGAGGGGATATCTGTTCTATGATACCAAGCATCGAAATGTGTTCGTAGCTCGCTTCGCAAAATTTCTAGAAGTAGAATTTTTTTCAAAAGGAGGTAATCATAGACAGGTTGAACTTGATGAAGTCCAACCTGAGAACAACGAACCAACGGAGGAACCAGAAGTTCAAGTAGATGAAGGACCTTCAACAAACACACTGCGTAGGTCAGAAAGGGTATCTAGACCTCCTGAACGCTTGTATTTGATACAAGAAAAAAGTCTAGATGTTCTCTTAGTTTAAGAGACTGATCCTTTCACCTATAGAGAATCGATGTTGGACATCGACTCCGTGAAATGGCAAAGTGCCATGAAATCCGAGTTAGACTCAATGCATGAGAATCAAGTTTGGGACTTGGTTCCGCTTCCCGAAGGAATTATTCCTATTGGTTGTAAATGGGTTTACAAGAGAAAGCACAGGCCTGACGGTAAGGTTGAAACTTACAAGGCCCGACTGGTAGCAAAAGGTTACACGCAACGACCTGGCGTCGACTACGATGAAACTTTTTCACCAGTAGCAATGCTTAAGTCTATTCAGATTTTGCTTTCTATAGCTGCGTATCATGAATACGAGATTTGGCAAATGGATGTCAAAACGGCTTTTCTAAATGGATTTCTTGATGAAGAAATCTATATGGAACAGCCGGAAGGTTTTGCATCCAGGGAAAACTCGGGTATGGTATGTAATCTTAAGAAGTCCACTTATGGACTTAAACAAGCTTCACGAAGTTTGAATCTTTGATTCGACGAGATCATTAGATTGTCTGATTTTCTCAAGAATTCGGAAGAATCCTGTGTGTATCAGAAGGCCAGTGGGAGCATGGTCGTATTTTTAGTCCTATATGTTGATGGCATCCTAATCATTGGGAATGATTTAGGTATGTTACAAAGAGTCAAAGCGTACCTCTGTAAGAATTTCTCCATGAAGGACCTGGGAGAAGCTTCCTATGTTTTAGGGATAAAACTCTATAGAGATAGACAAAGGAGGCTGATTGGGTTATCCCAATCAACGTACATAGATAAGATCTTAGAACGGTATAATTTTGGTAACTGTAAGACAGCAAACATAACCGTTCAGATATATGATTCATCTTTCTAAGAAGATGAGTCCACAAACAATATGAGAAGGTTAAAATGTCTAACCAACCTTATTCTTCGTGTTTGGGAAGCATAATGTATGCCATGTTATGTACAAGGCCTGATATCAGTTTAGCTGTTAGCGTAACTAGCAGATATCAGTCCAATCCAGGTAATGACCATTGGATGGCCATTAAACATATCCTCAAGTATCTTAAAGGTACTAAGGATAAGTTAATAATTTATGGAGGAAACGAGCTGCAAGTTAATGGGTATACGGATTCCGATTTCCAATCGGATCCTGATGATAGAAAGTCTACATCTGGATTCGTATTTACCCTTAATGGAGGTGCAATTTGTTGGAAGAGTTCCAAATAGGGATCAACAGCAGATTCCACCACCGAGGCGGAATATATTGCAGCTTCTGAAGCTGCAAAAGAATCTGTGTGGATAAAGAACTTTGTCACAGAATTGGGAGTTGTCCCAAGTATCGAGAATGCGATTCCGTTAAACTGTGATAATACTGGAGCCATTGCGTAAGCAAAGGAACCGAGGGCGCATCAGAAGTTGAAGCATGTGGAACGCAAGTATCACATCATTCGAGAGATTGTGTCGTGAGGGGATATTATCTTGTGCAAGGTACCGAGTGAAGATAATGTAGCAGACCCGCTGACGAAGGCCATACCTCCGAAGTTGTTTGATAAACACGTGGAGTCGATGGGTATTAGATACAATTGTTATTGGCACTAGAGCAAGTGAGAGTTTTTGTTGGGGTTGGTACTCAGAGCGCCAATTCCCAGTTGTATTTCTTTATGAATACTTCTGTAAAACCTTATTATTTTGAATAATATATGCAGTTTCTATAATATAATCTATCTTTTAATATGGTAAAGACGTAATGACCTTAGAATGACTAGTCATGGTGCAGTTGCAAAAGTGTCGCAACTGACATTGAGTTGTATCATGACGTTGTCATTCTCAGACTGTTTCTGGTCAAGGTTTACACTACTTGGGTGTAGATAGATCCTCAGGGGGTCCTGTGGGTATCGAGATAAGATCCGTCAGTTCTGTGTATCAGAGCATAGGTAGTCCATATGATTAGCAATCAGATAAAAACCATGGGCCGTGGTACAATTTAGAAGTTAGTTCTAAATGTTCTTTTTGAGATTGCTAATAGAATAGTCGACTGGATAATCCCTATAGAGATTTTTACGTTAACATCTATATATCTGGGATTTATCCGGATACTGTGACAGAGGAATTATACATTGCCATGACCTCGACCTGTATGATTCAGCGAGTTTATCCGTGATCGTCATAATTTACGGGTGGATAAATTATGGACACGAAATTGGATTTTGTGACGGATATGCCTGAATCTAGAGAGTCTCACTAATGAAATATACTCGTAGAGCATTAGGGCAACATTTATAAATAATATCGATTATTTATAAATTCGTTTAAAGGTTAAACGCAAAATACATGTGTAGGGACCCGATAGTCATTTCCTTAATTTATGTATTTGTATTTAATGCTTGATTAATTCAAATACACATTAATTAATTGTCAAATTGAGATATTTGACAATTATCATAAATGAATATATGTATTTAATATATAATGTAAATATTATACATATATATTTAATATATTTGTATTTAATTAATTAATTAATTAATTGTTAAATGATTAAATTAATTAAAGTATAGATATTTTAAGTTATGATATTTGTTTTAATGGCTAAGTTGCAATTGTTGACTTGTTTGAATTTATCATTAAGCGCAATGATCATTTAATCAAGTTGGTAAGTTGAAATTCAAATGAAATTAAAACAAAATGTCTTTACTTTTTTTCCTAGCCAAATTCGGCCAAGGGTTAAAAATACACAATTATATATTGTTTTGTTTCTTTAAGGGTTTGAATAACCTAATACACTTTATCAAAACTCCATTAAAACAAAGCAAAGAAGGTAGAGAGAAAGAAAAAGAAAAATCAAAGAAAAGCTTGGAATTTAGTAAGTATTTCCAACCTTCCATTAGAGAGTAAATTGTTCCTCTTGTTGTGGGCTTCACTTGGTGATGTTCTTAAGTTTTTCTATTCTTTATTCTTTGTATTTTTGGTGGATGAAAGTTTGATAGAAGGGTTGAGCATGTATATAGTTGATAGAATGTTACTAATGCTGTGGTAAGCATTCTTTTAATGATTTTGCCTTGATGTGTTTTGAACATTGGAAGTGCAAAATGCACAATTATTTCCCCTTAGGGAGCTCACGACCAATGATGGATTTTTTGGGTTTTTTGTTGCAAATTGTATTTTGATATTTGGGACATGTTAAACTCATCCTAGAAATGATTTAGAATCATTCAAAATTATTTTGAACAATTCGGATTAAAATAAACAAAATGCTTGTTTAGGGTTAATTCGGTAAATTCACATAAATTTGATTATTGGATAATAAAATAAATAAGTTATTTTATTAATCCGAGAAAAAAGTTTTGAAATCAGAAAATTTGATTTTCCACTGTTTCCGTGCGTTACCGGATATCCGCCAATAAATCCCTTCACCTCTTACCACTTGGATATCCTATTCATTTGCTCTATGCCCTGCTACTGAGGCTACCATCATTCTAACTACTTCTTAGATCTTCGCTTTCTGTTCTTGCTATAAATCTCGACTAGGCACTCTGTTCTACTGTCCATGCTGGTATTTTTATCACTTCCTAAATATCTTCAACCTCTCGGGTCGATTCTTGTATACTTCACGGATTTATACTAAGTTGGGCTAATTTGAAGGTTCAAATACATTGGGTCTATTATGTGAACTTCTACTAGTACTTTAAACCTCATCTAGACTTGCTTAGATCTTTGGGCTATACTAGATTCTTTCTTTACTTCTTCCAAACTTCCGCTTCTGAGTGATCTATCTTTCTATGGTTTCTGTCTCTGTTCTTAGAGTAAACTTTTATCGGGCTCCCTTACTATTGTTATATCTATGCGGTAGGGATGAGTGCAAACATCTTATGTCTCGATGAGTTTCGGTATCTTTGTTTGGTACTTTGTGTCCCGGTAGGGTCTATTCTCATGTAAGGTAGGTATAAGGTAGGCTCTGCCAGGACGACCTCTTTAACTGGTATGACTAAGCGGTTGAAAACTAAATAGCTTAGGGTCGTGTCTACATCGGATTGTTTGGTAAGGTAACTAATCGTTCTGTTTATGACCTTTATTGGTCTGCTTGTGGGCCTGAGTCTGGGGTTGGGGGTCTGGGGTTCTCTAGATCCTTTTGACATCCTTGTCCATGGGAACTCCCTAGACTAGTCTCGATCTATTACTTCTTTTATCTTTCTGTCTATTCCTAATTACTTGGGGAAATTCGCTGTCTATATAAGGCACTTGAGGCTTTTAAATCTATTTAAGGAAATTTCTGAGAAAGGAAGGAGCTTACGTTTACTGGGCATTTTAATACTTGCTCGTGCTCTTTCTATTCTCTTTACACTATAGATTCTAGTATTTCTTTATCGATCTGATTGTATATCTCTATTTCTTCTTACTCTCGTTGCTTAAGCATATTATTTCTTCCTTACTACTATAGGTTTTGATACATCCTTATTTATTTATTTATGTCTTTATCTCTTATTAACTCTGATTACGTGAACCTCTACTCCATGTTCTTTTGATCATTTATCTATCCCTTCATACTTTTCTTCTAGCTTTCTCTTTCTCTTCCTACTTTCCTGGGTAGGTATCCTTTGAACTTTACTGTTTCTCATTGTCTCTACTTTTATCATCTTCAGCTGGTTAACTAACTATGCATACTTCCTTACTTTTATAGCTTTTCTTCCCACTCTCTGGATAACTTTTCTCAGAATCTTACTGTCTGGTTTCATATCTTGTTTGTACTTCTGGTAAAGGTCAGAATAACTTCAGGAAAATCCTTAACGTGAATCTAGAATGTCGTTGTTCTCGTAAGGAATACTATTCGAATAGTTTGAGAAGACTTACTAACCTGTCTATAGAATTTTGAGGACGTACTCGAGGATCAGATACTGGAGAGGTAGTGCCTCATATATAGGTACCCCAGACTTACTGCGTATACAAGACCCCAACACTGTACCCACTGCAGTCACTGACTCCCAATACCATGAGCAGATACCATCTTTGTAACATCCCCGATCTGGGAAATGTTACCGATAGGGAATAGGCCGTAATATTCCCCTGAGCCTCTAATTCTTCAACAAAAAACAATTACTAATACTCTTTTCTCCATTAAAATACCACAAGTATGGGACCATAGCCTAAACTTATTAACATAACATACAAATCAATATCCATAATGAAAACTTAATATCACACTTTTACAATGACTTTCTCAACATCAAAGACTATTACATAACTTTTATTTGACTCTGACTGGACTCTTACTCTTTCTGACTTGAACTGGTGGACTTCATACCCTAATGACTGCATCAATATCCGTCCTTTCGAGCTCGTCCTCCGAGAATACCTGCAAAACAAGGAAACTGGGGAGGGGGGGTAAGATCGTTGTACAATCTAAGCGAGTGGACGTAAAACTAAAAATACAGTTTTAAAACATTTGGTTCTAAACTGAAATTTTCAGAAATAACTTTATATGGAAATTCTTTATCTGAAAATTCATCTGAAATCTCTTTTATAAAACATATCTTTCTGAAATCTGATTTGAAAGTCTGGTTTTTTGTAAACTTGTAACTGAAAAATCTATACTGAAACTATTTCTGAAATATATGTTTTCCAAAAATCGTTTCTAAAATCTGATCTCTGAAAACTATTTTCTCAAAACCTGATATCTGAAAATCGGTTTGTATCTGAAAAACCATAAGCCTAACTAGAGCCAGAAGTGCAAATCCATGACTTTGGGGCGTTACGTATCGTTGTCCCCCAAAGAATGCCACTATTGTCCTGAAACTGGTGATCTTGGGGCATTACGTATCGCCGTCCCCCAAGCCACTGAACTAGAACTGGGGGTGCGGATCTATGCTACCTCCGAGCTCTGAAAACTAGGATCTAGGGCATCTGTAAAAAATCCCTAGTCCTGAACTAGGATCTGGGGGCGTTACGTATCGCCATCCCCATGGTCCTCTACATGTGCACATGTTCCGTGTCCGTCAATTCTAAACTGTAGCAAGTTACATACTGAGGTGGGTTCTTACCCCATGCCTCTAAAAACATATAACATTTTCTGAAAATGTTTCTTTCTCAGTATAATTCTTAAATCATAAACTTTTTATGAAATGACTGTAATAATAATAAAAATATAGTCTAACGCCCTAAAGCGTAAAAAAAGTCTGATATATATAAAAATAACAAAATAAAAATTATTTTAAAAGGATAGTGCCCACTCACTGTGTTGGAGTTCCGTTGGCATTTCATCACTTCGCTGAAGAACTTGTAGTTCCTGCGATGATCTATCATCAATAATTTCGATTAGAGAATGGATTAAGAATGTATAGATCGGAATTAAGCTAAATTTTCCTATTCAAATAAGGGCTATCACTCTGAGACATATCGTACATATATATGATATAATATACATACAGGTTGATAAGAGACTTATAGGGTAGCCTCTAATGCATTCGGGTGAAACTGGGATGACTTGTAACTGATTTGGGCGATTATTTATATGTCGCGCGTCGCGACGCGATTCGTCCAGAGACGTGCCCAAATTTTTATCGTGCACGTCACGACGCAAGAACCTTTCGCGTCGCGACACGACTTACACCAGAAAATAGATTTTCACAAATTACCCAGACGCGTCGCGATGCATGAGGGTTCGCATCGCGACGCAAGGTTAAATTTCAGGCCTAAATCCAACTTCTTCATGTCCTTATTCCCAAACACACTTTTCCTTCTTCCATTTTTTCAACCCTTATACAACAATTCTATATCACCATCATAAAACATCATCAAGAAATATTTAAATTCTTAAATCGAAAAACCCCTAATTAACTCAATACCCCAATTTTGATTCCTACTCAACACTATCCATTTCATACTTATATATTATATATATTCATTGAACATATTTTCTAATATGCTCCTAACACATTTATATCATTGTATCAACAAAACAACTTAATCTAAATTTGGGTCAAATGACTTACCTCATCTAAGTTGGATTTTTTCCTCATCCTTAAGTTTCATGGATGCCAAAAAATTCTCTTTGGTTCGGGTTATTTCGCATCCTGGAAACGGAATCGGGGAATTCTGATTTCTTGTTTTTTCTTCTTTTTTTCTTCTTCTTCTTATTCTTCTTCTTCTTCTTACTTCTCTTCTTCTTCTTCTTCTTCTTCTTCTTCTTCTTCTATATTCTTCTTCTTCTTCTCTTCTATTCTTCTTCTTCTTCCTCTTCTTCTCACACGTTTTTTCTCTTCTTTTCTAAATTTTGTGAAATGGTAAATACTAACCCATTTTTATACTTGGACATGTTTGAAATTGGTATTAAAAGTAGAGAAGTTGGAAATTGGTAGAAACTTTGAGACTTTTCTAGAATGGCCCCCAAGTATATTCATCTAAATTATTGTTCTGTATTTTCGACTCATTTTGTTCTGTATTTAGAAAAATGTTCAATGCGAACGTTGTAGATCTCGATCTTAGCTTTCCGACGATATAAAGTTCATAAAAATCGGAGTTCGTATGAGAATGTTACGGCCCAAATACCATGAGCTATCCGGAATGGAACATCATAACATCTAATATCGGATTCTCGAAGAATTTAGCGACAGTCATCTCACGAGAGTATATGTGACTGGTGCTTACACACACGCGTATAACGCAAGCGCACATATCGTTCAAGTAGTATAAAAAGTATCGATCCCACGAGGACTTAATACCTAATATATTAATTTTATGAGGTCAAATGATTACTAGTATCTAACAGGTTGTTTGATTGATTTGAAATGGTGATGATTCTAAATTTAAAAACAAGTAAATAAAATGCACGAAAATAGGTTTAAGAAAATTCAATTATAGAAATTATCTAGGTTGTGAATCTTTCTAATATCATTTAAACGATGAAGTGGTTATTTCATGTTTGTGCAATATATCGGTTACTAACCTGGAACACTAAATATGTGAAAGCCTCTGTCAATGGTCAGATGCAAATACCCAGTTTAACCCAATTGAACCATATGTTTATGTCAACCAAATTATCTGGATTCATTAAGTTTAAGTTTTAATTATGGCTACCCCGCCCGACAGGTAATGTCTATCCTGTAAGGAAATCTATTAAAGGGTTATCTATCCTCAAGGAAGATCGTGGGCTATTAAGTCTAAGGCTGAAACCAAAATTCCTTTGTCAAGTTTATTTCAGATTTACCCGATCTATCTTATTAGTGGCCAATTAACAAGACGCATTAAGCTTAAGACTTAATAAGTAAACCTTTAAATTACCCAAACTATAAAATAACCCCTTATAAACCGGTGATATTAGAATTCATCACAACCCTAGATAACTAACTTAGTTACAACACATAACTAGGGCTTTAAAAGACATACAGTAAAAATACTGAAAAGTAATTGCGGTAAAGTAAAAGCTGAAAAGTAAATTACAATAAAATAAAATGCTAAGGTAAAAGGATCAACTTTTACTACTACTAATTAGATATCTCCCTTAATATAATATATTGACTTGTGATTATTTTACCAACCAGCCATATAGGCGGTAACCTGATTAAGTCAAATTAAGTCCAACCAGCCATAAAGGCGGAACCAAAATAAACCTGCCATATAGGCGGTAATAAAATTTAATTACCAACGACCAATCTGGCGGTATCCTTGATTAGTCAGGTTTAAACCAGATTAAAATGAATTACCAACCGACCAATATAGCGGTATCCTTTTTAAGTCAAATTTTAAATAGTGAATATATTATATTTAAGGGATATTAATCTAAATAGCAATAGAAAAGAATTACCTTTCACCCTAGCATGGGGAAGTTACCTCCTCATGGTGAATAGTAAAAACTGTAAAAGTAAAAAAAAAAGAAGTAAATTACTATTATTACAGAACGTAATTAAAATTAATTACAAAACTAAAATTTAAAAGAAACTAGATAGAAAACTCTATTTACATCAGAGAATTCAGAGAGGAAGGTACATCTGAAACTGAAATTTCGAGCTCTATTTAGAGGCGTCAATAGGGTGTCCGCGTCGCGACGCTCAGCTCGCGTCGCGATATGATTGGCTGATGATGACGTGGCGGTGACGTGGCATGTTGACTCAGTAAACTAGGGATGTGGACGCTGACGTGGATTGACACATGGCGGCACGTGGCGATGGAAACTATCGGCACTGTAGGATGATGACACGTGGCATGACGCACGTTAGCAGATCGGCTGTGATGATGACACGTGGCACGGTGCACGTTAGCAAAGTCAAACTTCTCAGATTCTGACTTGTGGACCCGGTGCACGTTAGCAAGTCTTGGTGCATGTTAGGCGTCGCGACGCCAAAGGCTTGCGAGTCGCGACGCGCCAAATGACCAAAATGCCATTTTGTCTAATTTTCACTTTTTTGGCCCCAAATCACCTCCAGAGAGTCTGAAACTTTATTATCTAAAATAACACAAAAACACATAAAATATTCACAAAAAACTCAAAAATATCAAGAAACTATACAAATATTAGGTTAAATGAGTGGGAAATAGTGATACATTTACCACTCATCAATATGCTTCCAAACATAATTTATATTATATGACACTCATCTTACTGTGTAACAGTAGTCAAAATTTCGTTCGTTACAAGAGTATTTCGAGAACCTATTTCTGTCTCATACGAGTGATAGAGACGAAATATTGGCTTGTATTCAGCCGACCTTAACTGAAGAGCGGAATTGGGGTTGACACCTCCCTTTACCTCGGATGATGTCCATGTCGCATTGTTCTCAATGCACCCTGACAAATAACCTGGACCGGATGGGTTGAACCCAACCTTTTATCAGAAATTTTAGTGTATAAAGGGAAACGATGTAACAAATATTTGCTTGCATATTCTGAACTGTTATAAACTGCCAAACGGATTGAACGACACCCTCTTGTCTACTGCCCAAAAAAGACAATCTTAAACTGATAACAAATATGCATCTGATTGCTCTCTGTAATATATTATTCAAGATAGTGTCCAAGATGCTCGCTAATCGCATGAAAAGTGTGTTGCCATCAGTTATATCTCATTCCCAAAGTGCGTTCTTGCCTGGTAGATTGATAACTGACAACACTATAGTGGCCTATGAGGTGCTGCACCATTTGAGATGTGAAAGATAAGGGCGGATTGGGCTGAGTAAGGCGTATGACAAAATATAGTGGAGCTTTCTACGGGCCATGCTTCTCAAATTTGGTTTCGTATGGGCATGGGTGAATTGGATTATGCTTTGTGTTGAAACGGTACGATATACAATTGTTCATGATGAGCCGTGAATTGGGGCCGATAATTCCACACCGTGGCCTCCGCCAAAAGGACACACTATCTCTCTACCTATTCATTCTTTGCGCGGAGGGGCTGTCTTCAATCCTCCAATACAAAACAATGGTGGTTTAATCCATGGGTGCAAGATAACCCCTAGGCTCCTCCGATCTCCCACCTGTTTTACTGATGATAGGTTCCTAGTTTTCGTGCAAACTTACAAGAGGCCAAGATAGTCAGAGACTATCTGACGTGCTATGAGGATGCATCAGGTCAGCATATAAACTTCCAGAAATCAACAGTCATGTTCAGTCGGAATACAAGCTCAATTATAAGCTCAGCCATTTGTGATCTCATGGAGGTCCAACAAGTGTCAGATATGGTTGTCTACCTGGGTCTACCAGTTCAGTAGGGCGGTTGTAAAATTCAGACTTTCAGTTAAATGAAAGATAGAATATAACGTCGTATACAGGACTAGAAGGAAAATTTTCTGTCAAGAGCGGGAAAATAAGTGCTTATTAAGTCCGTCCTCCAATCCATTCCCACTTATGCTATGAGAGTATTCTACTCCCTATTCAATTCTGTGAGGATATAGAATGCATGATAAATAAATTTTGGTGGAAGTCATCAAACAAAAATAGTTACATGATATTTTGGCAATGGTGGGAAAGGCTGTGTCTGCCAAAAAAGTTTGGTGGTTTGGGCTTTAGGAGGATCCATGCTTTCAACTTAACCCTCCTCGCCAAACATGGATGGCTTATTTTACAAAACCCATCGTCACTGGCAGCGACAGTGTTAAAGGCTCGATACTTTTACTCACAGTAATTTTCTAAATGCGGAATTGGGCAATCATCCCAGTTATGTATGGCGAAGCATACTGGCAGACAAGAAAGTATTAGAAGCGGGAATCTCTTGGAAAGTAGGAAATGGTGAGTCGATCAATATATGGGATGATAGATGGCTACCTGACAGTTGAAATCTTTTCGTGTCGATGGCTAGGATAGGGGATGAATCAATATGCAGGGTGAGCCACTTGATGGATGAAGTGAAAGGTTGTGATGTAGAAAGAGTGACGCAAGTATTTAATGAAAGGGATCGGTCCCTTATTCTTTCTATCCCGTGCAATCATGTGTCAGTGGATGATAGATGGGTCTGGATCAAAGAAAAAATTGGGTTTTATTCAGTAAAAAGTGGATACAAACAGGCAATCTAGCAACAACACCTCCTCATAGCCCAATTCAAGGAATTAATTGGAACCAACTATGGAAGCTGAAGCTCCCCCAGAAAGTTAAGCATTGTGTTTGGCGTATCTTCTATATGACCCTCCCAACAGTAGAAAATCTTCTAAGAAAACATGCAGCAGTAGTTATTAACTACCTCATTTTGATGCTTATGGTGAGTCTAAAGACCACATTTTCCTGTCCTGCGAATTTGCTCATAAGTTTTGGAAGTTATTGTTCAGTGGTCAGGTTGTTGGACAATTGTGACCCATAGCGTCACTATTTGTACAGATCATGGTGTTGTTGTACAAATTAACTATGTGACAAAGGAGATTGCACTCTTATCATTTGTGATTAGATCACCTAGATGTATAAATGACAGGAGGTCCCTATGATTTGTTCCTGGACGGAGAATGATATGAGACAGTATCAGTCCATGAAGGATAAATCATTAAATATCCCTAGTCAGAGTATTATCGAGATTGGACATCGATAAATACGTAAAAGACTAGTATTACACTTGTGCGCGTTGTGAGGGCACAACGACATAGTTCTCATATATCTGGGTATAGGATACTCATGCAAGTGTAATATGAGGTTGTGTTTTACCGATGGTACGGGAAACAGCTTCGCTCTGGATAGACCCCCTTTGAATTCCATTGGTAGTATGATTATGTGTCTATGGAAGTCCGAAATCAGGGTAGGTGTATTTGGTCTTAACCTGAGACTTGCACCGCTAATACTTGCGACAATCAATATACTTTGGTTGCGGTTGTCCAGGGCTTTAACAGGTTCTGTGTACGCCAATGCTGAGTATATTGAGAATCGTAGTGTGTTGTGGTTGTGATGTCAAGACGGAAGTGTCACTCCAGTCATATGGAGATGATGGTCACGTAGGATACGGTACTCGTACTCTTAAGTACTGCAGTCATCGGGAAAAATGACAAGGTCATGTTTATCCGATTAAAGAGACTAGTAATAGACATCCGACATGTGCTTCGTACGGGGCAGACACAATTCCAGCCCCAGGCCTAGCAAGTGATCATCCGATACTGGACAGAAATACGCAATACTACGTATACTATGCCGATATAGATCCTTTATTCCTGTAAGGATATTTCCGGAGAATTGGGTAGGCATGGCGCTTTGCTAGAGGCCAACCTTGTCTTGTAAATCGGTATAAACGTAGTACGAGGGACTTACGTGTCGGATAGTCCGACGACCGAATTTACTGCCAACATATCAGGGGATCTCATGGGTCGCTTCCCAAAGATTCACCTATGACGTATGACTCGCACTTTAATTAATCTGAGATTTAATAGAAGAGAGAGAAAATTAATCAGGGATTAATTCGGAGATATTTTATCTGGGATAAAATATCATTTAAAGAGAGATAACGATTAATTTGGAATTAATTGATAAATTAATATATTAGATATATTAAACGAATTGGATTTCGACGCGGAATTAAAATTAGATTTTAATTCGGGCGAACGAATTAATTCGTTAGCGACGTGAATAGTAATTATGCTTGGCATGATTATTAATTAAATTAGATTTAATTACACGCAACAGAAAATTCGTTAATTTGGAATTAGCGAACCCGAGGCCGGGATTATTTGCGAGCGCATTCGCATTTCGAATTCGAGTGCGGCACGCAAATCAAATCAAGCATCAAATCGCTAGTCGCATCTAGCGTCACATCATTCGTCAATCAAGTGATGGATGTCTTTCACTTTGAGTGATTGACGCCAGTCACTATTAATTGATTAATGGAAGTTGATGTGAGTTGATGTGTTTTTTGGTTGCATTTATGGCTTTGGTTTTTGGAGGCAAAATTTTGTATTGTTTTTGGAAAATATATTACCATTTTTTTGGTAACAAAACCATTACACATTTATCTCTCTCTCTCCTCCATTTCTTTCTCCTCTCACTCCCATGGTGGGCAGTTCATGCTTCTGTTTTCTGTCAAGAAAACCGAGCAATGGGAAGCCAAAAGTGGTGATTTTTGTGGCAAAAATCACAAGAGCTAGCACTCCGAGAGACATGCGAAGGTGATAGGGGAGTCCACCCATGAGCCGGGAATCGTTCGACGAAGCTTGGAGCTTGACGTAGGGACCAAACCGAGCCAAAACAGAGGAGGCAGTAGCAGCCACTGCCGAGCAGTCACTGCAACCAGTGAGCAGAAAAGTTGATTTCGTTGCCTCCAGCGTCGCTCAACCGATCGATGTGAGTATTCCGCAACTTCGTTGATTTGTATTCGAACATATTTCTTGCTTATTATTGATCTTGGGACCTTAATAGAAACCAACAATAGCATATAGAGCAAGGTTTGAGCATGAAAAAATTTGAGGGCTTAAAATTGGGTAAATTGATTTTGAGCATGATTTTGTGAAATTGGATGAATGGAATATGCTTAATTGATGTTTAATTGAAGATTGATTGGATCAATTTCATGAATTTGTGTTTGGAACATTTTCCCCAAAATGAGTGGCTTGGCCGAGAGATGAGTTGCCCTAAATGTCTTGAATTTTGATTTGTTGATTCATTGGATGAGTTAGAAAATCATGTTGGGATTGTTGATTGAAAATTAATTGGATTGAATTTTTGAATTGGACAAAACCCTAATTGCCGAGACCTTGATGAGCAT
>SKCR01050255.1:0-41592 GCA_019454045.1 Zanthoxylum bungeanum | reverse complement strand
TTAATTTTTCGTGCATATTAGAATATGAATAAATAAAAATAGAGTTTATCAGATATTCCATTGTTTGTCTCAAAAGTCACACGTCCAACAAAAAATAAATTGTCAGAAATTTGTAATATGAAAAAATGAATTGAAATATGGAATCAAATATATTGAAAATTATTGGATAATATGACCCATAGCGTCACTATTTGTACAGATCATAGTGTTGTTGTACAAATTAACTATGTGACAAGGAAATTGCACTCTCATCATTTGTGATTAGATCACCTTAGATGTATAAATGAAGAGAAGCACATATGATTAGTTCATGGATTGAGATGATATGAGACAGTATCAGTCCACGAAGGATTAATCAATTAAATATCCCTAGTCGTAGTATTATCGACACTGGACATCGATAATGCGGAATAGGCTAGTATTGCCTTGTGCGCGTTGTGAGGGCACAACAGCATAGTTTCTCATATATTTGGGTATTGGATACTCATACAAGTGCGATAGGAGGTTGTGTTTCACCGATGGTACGGGAAACAGCTTCGCTCTGGATAGACCCCTCGGAATCCCATTGTATTATGACTATGTGTCTATGGGAGTCCGACATCAGGGTAGGTGTGTATGGCCATAACCTGAGACTTACACCGCTAATGCTTACGACAATCAATGTACTTTAGTTGAGGTCGTCTAGGACTCTAACCGGTTCTGTGTACGCCAATCCTGGGTATATTGAGAATCGTAGAGTATTGGGTAAGATGTTAAGACGGAAGTATCACTCCAGTCATAGTGGAGATGATGTCACTCAGGATACGGTATTAGTGCTCTTAAGTGCTGGCCGGCCATCGGGATATTATGACAAGGTCATGTATATCCGATTATAGAGACTAGTTACCAGACATCCGATATGTGCTTTGGACGGGGCAGACACTTATCCAACCCCAGCCCTAGCACGTGACTATCCGATACTGGGCCGATATACACGATACTTGGTATACTACACCTGATATAGATCTTAAATATTCTTAGATGAATATGACCGGAGAATTGGATAGACTTCGTGCTTTGCTAGAAGCCGATCTTGTCTCGTAAATCGGTAGAAATAGTACTTGGTACGTACGTGATTCGGATACTCCCGACGACCGTATTTACTTCCAACGTATCCGGGGATCTCATGGGTCGCTTCCCGATAATGCACCGATGACGCATAACTCGCACTCATTAATAATCTGGGATTATATAGAAGAAAGAGAAAATTAATCTAGGATTAATTACGGAGATATTTTATCTGGGATAAAATATCGTCTAAAGAGAGAGAATGATTAATTTGGAATTAATCGGTAAATTAATATATTCGATATATTAAACGAAATTAGATTTCGACGCGGAATTAAAATTAGATTTTAATTCGGGCAAACGAATTAATTTAGAATTAATTCGTTAGCGACGTGAATAGTGAATTCGCTAGGCGTAATCATTTAATTACGACGCAACGGAAAAACTCGCTAATTAGGAATTAGCGAACCCGAGCCCGAGTGTGATTGCGAGCGCATTCGTATTTCGAATTCGAGTGCGGCGACGCAAGTCACAACAAGCGTCAAATCATTCGTCACATCAAGCGTCAAATCAAAAGTCACTTTGAGTGATGTGATTGATTGATTGAAAGACTACATGTCACTTTGATAAAGTGAAATGAATAGTTGATGGAAGTAGATAAAATAGTGTTAGTTGGTGAGACTTTTACCATTTTAATTCTTTAATGAATTATTTGGTAATTGTTTAATATATTTTCTTGGAAAATATATAAAGGTTTTTGGAAAATCTTTTACTAATAATTTTACACATTTTCTCTCCATCTCTCCTCCTCTTTATCTCACGCCCAAGGGGCTGTTTCTTTCTTCTTCATTTCAGCTCACTGCCGTGAGCAATAGGGGAGCAATGAGTGTGTTTTTGTTGCAAAAACACAAGTGCTAGCACACTTACGAGACTTGCGAAGGTGTTAGGGAGGTTCACCCATGAGGCGGGATCCGTTCGACGAAGCTTGGAGCTTGACGAAGGACCATTTTCACGCCCAAAACAGTGAGCTTCTTCACTACAGTTCACGCCCAAAACAGTGGGGTTTTTCAAGTTTTGTTGCTTGCCGCGTCTCTCAACCGATCGATGTGAGTATTCCGCTACCTCCGTTGATGTGTTCACACATGATTTCATTACTTGTATGATCTTGGGACCTAGATAAAACCTAACAATGGCATCAAGAGCCTAGGTTCAAGCATGAAAAATTTTAGGGCTTAAAATTGGGTAAATTGATTTTGAGCATGATTTGGTTAAATTGTTTGATTGAGCATGTTTAAATGATGTTTAATTTAAGATTGATTGGATCAATTTGTTGAAATTGTGATTGGATCAAATTTCCCCAAAATATATGTGTTGACCGAATGTGATGTGAATTTTGGAAATTTGGAATTTTTTGATTTTGATTCATTGGATGAATTAGAATGATGTTGGATAATGTTAATTAGAAATTAATTGGATTAATTTTTGAATTGAACAAAAATCCTCAATTCCTTCATGTTGGCCGAATATGTAAAAGCCCTATTAGTCTTGGAATTTTGATTTTTTGGACATTGGATGTGTATGAAATCATTCGGGATATTGATTTAATGTCGATTGTAGGTTCGATTGGATTGAAACCAAATCGGACACAAAATCACTCCCTTGGCCGAGACTAAGTAGCATGTAAAATGGGTTTGATTTTTTCATTTATGTGTTGGACATGTGATGATGATAATGAACATGATTAATTGGACTAATTTCATGTTTTGGAAATATTGATTTGGGTGATTAATCATGTAATGCACTTTAGGTAATTAAATTGCGAAATTGGATTTGTGTAATTTAATGAATTAGGCCTTTAAATTGGATTTGGGCTTATTAAGTTGTAATTGGGCTTATTGGGCTTGATTTTATCAAGTTGGGTTTAGGCCAAATGGATTGGATCCAATTGGGCCCAAAACCACTATCATAAAGCCCAAATGCGACTAATGAACCTTTAAAGTTTAATTGCAAAACTTTTATGGATGTTGAAACTTCCAAGCTCATGGATGAATATCTCTATCACCTTCATTTGACTCCCTTATGTGCTATCAATAACAAAATGGAACAAATTTTGTGCCCAAGAGAGAGGGAAGCAATCGACCAATTGCTTTTAATTTTCATTCGGCCATTTGCTTTTGTTTCAAAAGAAAAAAAAATTTGTTGCTTCGGCCAAAAATCAAAAGAAGCAAGGAGTGGTCAATTCGGCAAAATGCAGAGGCCAATTCGGCCTTATCTTGTAAAGACAGAAGCAGTGGCTATTCGGCCTATCCTTCAAAAGCAATATGTCATTTTCTGCCAAAACAGATAGAAGCAGAGGTTTTTTTTTTCTTTCTAAAAGAAAAGTAAAAGCTATTTCTTCTTTTTAATTTGCAAATCAGAGACTATAATTAAAGAAGTCAGAGAGCAATTCAATTGGCTTTTTAAATTAGAAAATTTAATGGCCACATGCCTTTTGCTTTCTGTCGGCCAATTAATTAGAAAAGTCAAAATGACCACTTATCTTTTCGGCCAAGGAGAGAGACAAAATGAAATGAGGGCTTATCTTCCTCTCACCGGTCACATTTTACTTTTTTATCTCCCTTATAATTTCTTATTTACCCTTTTCCTTTCACCAAAATTTCATTTTCAAATAAACTATATATATCCAATTTTTTTATTTATTGATATATATATATATAAACATATATATTTTTTGATAATTTTTTTTAAAAAACAGAAAAAAAAAGAAAAAGAGATGAGAAGGGCGTTTCCCTTCTCTGAAGAAGGGGAATCATCGTCGGAGTCCAAGGTAGAGAAGGGCGTTCCCCTTCTCTTAACATAGTAGATATGGATACTGATTGTTATAATATTTGAAGTTAAATTCCTACAAGTATGAAAATTAATTGTTGGTTGGATGGTGTTTTTACCTAAAATAAACTTAAATAAAATTAAGAAAGTTTCAAGATAAATTAATGATATGAAAATATTTAGGGTTTTGAATCCTACTAATATTCTTCTAAAAATGAGTTGATTATCTTATGATTGTGTAATATATTAATTATTAACTTGAAACATGAAAATATACAAAAACCTTTTTCGATAATAGATACAAACACTCAAAATACACCATTAACAAATTATATTCTAAGAAATACAAGTCGTCCATTAAGCAAGCCCGAGCCTAGAGCAATATAAAAGCCCAAAAGAGCCTTCCAACATCCCACATCAATAGAAAATGATGTTGACTAGCAAGCTGCCAAATGCTCAAAGGCAAGCAAAGGCTGCCAAATCCAAATTTTGCCATGTCCCATCGAAAAGTTCCACGTGGCTCAAGAAACATGTCTCCATAAAGACAAAAGAAGACAGCAAAAAAAAACACAGAGCGTAAAACTTTGCCTTACAAGCTGCCAAACGATAATTTACGTGCTGAAAGAGACCAAAGCAAAGTACCAGTTAAGAAGCTCACTGCCCAAGCTTTGGAATCGGCCACACACAAAAAGAAACAAGCATTTGTTTTGTTTTAATGGCCCACTTGCCAAGTTGATCTCGGGCCAAGACAAAATCACGTGAACGTGTCCAAGCCATTTCCAAGCAAAGAGTCTCCTACACGTAAATTGACAATGAGCACATAGCACATGCTAAGAGAGACAAATTAAGGCTGCCCACGCACAGGACAATAAAAGTGCTCCACTGCACAATGCATGTGTGTATTTCAAAATCATCATAGAGATGAGACCATACCCTGTCACTGTGCAAATTCCCAAGCCATCTAGTCGAACCAGCTGGGATAACAGATGGAAAAAAAAACAACCATTTGAATTCAAAACCGCCATACTTGAAGAAAACCACCTTTGCACGTGGAAATTCATGTGCAATGCACGTGAGCATAATGCACAAGAATCAGGTCACCGAAGAAGAAAATTGTTTTGCATCTGTGAAGAACAAATCCCAACCGAAACCAGAAGCGAGGAAGGTTTGTCATTATTTCATAACGTGGTTAAACGAATCAACAAATCAAATTTTAAACAAATCAAATCAAAATATGAGGGGAAAAAAAACAACTTTTAATAAAATATATATATATTTTTAAAAAAGTAAAAATAAATATGGATACTAATTTACGAAATTAAATAAGACAATAACTTTTAATAAAGAAAATATAAAATCAAAATCAGAATCAACACAACTTTTAATAAAATATTTTTAAAAATAAAAAAATAAAAGTAGATATGGATATTGATTTACGAAATTAAATAAGACAATTAATTTTTAATAAAAAAATATAAATCAGAATCGGAATCAGAATCAGAATCAAAATCAACACAATTTTAAATAAAATATATTTTTAAATAAAAAAGTCGTGAAACTTTTTTTTCGGAATTAAAAAAATAATATAAAATAATAAAAAAATTAAGAAAGGGGAACGATCATCCAAATTGGACGATATGATCATCTAGGCCAAGGGCACGGTCCTTTCTTTCATTTTTTTTTAATTCCAAAAAAATAAAAAAAATTATATTGCTTAAATTATGTATATATTTTTTCGTACATAAATAATATTAATTAAATTAAAATGAATCAAAAAAATAAATGAATAGATAAAAAATCTGAAATATTTATTAATAAAAAAAAATTATAAAATAAAAAAATAATTAATAAAATGAAAAATGGTGTTATAACTAGTATATATTTATTTTTAAATTAATATATATATATATATATAAATATATAAATTTTGTAATGTGTATAATATTTGTAACTTTTTAAAAATTAAAAAAAAAATCATTGCAAATATTGATAAGGACTATTTAGTAAATTAGCAAGGAGACAAAGGGAGGGGGGTGTGTCAGGTTTGGCAGAGAGGGGATGATCAATTTTCCTTATCTTCCCCCCCCTCCCTTGTCATATTTGACCTTTTTTGTGTCCCCTACACTTCCTTAATTGCCCATTTCCTTTCACCAAAATTCAATTTTCAAATTCCATTTTCATGATTATTAGACCTATGCATGCTCACCAAAGGAATATAATCAATAGCACCGACCACCACTGTTGCTAGCCATAGAGCAAACAAAGAACCTTTCCATATAGAACAAGTGAATATGTATCCTCGGTGTCAAACTGCAAGCATTCAATAAGTCCTCAATACGGTGAAAATTTGTCAAGCCGACAATATGTCAACAGAAAATAGATGCAATTTGACAAACATTATATATACAAAGGATAGCCGGATAGGATAATACAACCCATTAAAAACATAACCAAATTGCTCCATCCAGGCAGGCATTCTGTATTTACATTAAACCAAATAAATTCAGCAAAACGATTTTGACAAATTGCAAAACCCAAGTTATGAAATTCAAGGTTTGAAACATGGTTACTCTCTTAATCTGTATCAGGAAAGTCTTTAAAAAAGTGGGAGAATACCATAACCTAGTTAAGTCAAAGACACTGCCATAAGAGAAACATGATATTGTCAAAGTCCTCAACATACTCATCAAAAGAAAGTTAGCATGGTTACTTTTATGGAACTAATTAGTAAACTCCTTTTTGAAGGAATAAGGGAAAAAATTATAAAATAAGTTGCTCAAGTAACCGTTCAGATGGACATGGTTGTCGATGTTTCATTAAGAATTTGACAAGACTTTCTATTAAATTCTAGCATTCATCATAGCAACTGATTTGCATTTGAAGGGATCCGAAACAGAAATTTTCAGAAATGAAACTAGCAGCAAAAACCTGGCAGGGTAAAGGCCAAAGGAAAAAAAAACAGTAAAAATAAGGAAACAAAAAAATTAAAAAAAAAAGGAACTACAAACCAAAGGAAAGTAATAATCTTATTGACTGAATAAATCCAAGAACTAGTAAAATATGTCGCTCAAGTAACTACCTTGTCAATGTTTCATTAAGAATACTTTCAATAAAATAAAATTATCATTGTAGCAACCAATTGGCATTTAAACAAGAGATTCAAATTCTAAACAAAAAAAGTGAAACCATCAAACATACATGCAATAAAGATATACTAAAGATTAAAGAACAAATGAGCTACACTATTGATGACCTTAAAAATCTAGGGCTTGACCGACTCTATGTGGTAAAATGGAAATTTTAATTTTTGCAATTTAATCAATAGGTAACTAACATCACAAATCCTTCATATATATATATATATATATATATATATATATATATATATATATATTATCTGAAAGTACTTTTGAATTAAGAAGAGAAAAAATCAAATCCTCTAATGGAGATTGTTGGTTGAATAGGCTGCATGCGAAAGGCGAAAAGCACGTGTGCATCTTTCTCTTCTTAATTCAAAAGTATTTTAGATCGAAGAGAAAGATTCAGATCCACTCATGGAGATTTGGTTGAATAGGCTGCACGCGAAAGGCGAAAGGCACGTGTGAATTGTACCCATTCTCTAGCTGGTGATAATGTAGTTGGTATCCTTTTCAATCTCTCTCACATTATTCTCCATAACCATCTGTTGTTGCTGTAATACTACGTGACAAAAAAAAAAAAAACTTTTTTTATAAGGGGCCGTATCACCTTTTCCATTTTCTCTCAGCCTTTCTTTCTCTCCATTTCTTTTCTTTTCTTTCTCTTTCTTCTTTTCTCCCAAATACTCTCTCTCAACTGAAACTTCAAACTGCCGTTGCCGCTTCACCGCCGGTAATCAGCCGCCACGCACCGGACCACCTGAAAGCTTCCGTCGTCAGCTTTCCAGATCCGCCGAGAACGAGCCGAAAGGACGCCGGACGCGCCTCCACGCGCCGCTGGAAGGGAGCGATACGTCGCCGTTTCTTCTGCAATTTCCGACCGTCTCCGGTCACTTCTGACGGCCACCTCCAGTGAGTGAACACTTTTCAGGCCGAGATCTTTCCAACGGCTGTGGTCACTTCCCGATCCGACATCGTTTGGGTTGTTTTCCGTTTTATATCTACCGGTAATTCGGGATTTGTACTGGAAGTTGAGATCCGACCGTTGGATCGACGATCCAAACGTTTCAGATTGTTGCTCTCGATTATACGAGCGTTTTGGTATATATATCCACCGTTGAAAGTTTCTGGTGGTGGGGCCCGCTTTTTAGTTGTGGGGCCCGATCTTCGTTGTGGGGCCTGCTTGCCTCGTTAAGCGTATCAGCAAGTTCTGAAGCCGTCGCTGTGATTCTTGAGATATTGGCTGACTAGTGGATCTTTCTTTGAGAGATTTGGAGATCGTTGGAGCTCGGTATGTAATTATTACCGTTTTGGGGGTGTAAATGATAGAATTGGAAAGTTTTGGACATAATTGTAAATTTGCATAATTAAGAGGGTAAAATTGTAAATTCTGCTAATTAGGGGTTAAATAGTAATGTTTACGAATTTTAGGACTATTTGGGCTTATTAGAAAAGTTTAGGGGCTCAAATGGAAATTTAGAAAGTTTAGGGGTAAAATCGTAATTTTGGATAAATTGAGGGACCTGATCGTAATTTTACATTTTTCAGATTCTTGGCGAGGATATAGATTTATTCAGAGCTTTTGCATAGATAGAGGTAAGTATACTCTGTGGTGATTCTCTTAACATTTATTTGATGATTGATGGTTGTTGTGAGAGTTGGTATATATATATATATATATATATAAATATATATATATATAAATTGATATATATATATATATATATATATATATATATATATATATATATATTTACATTTGTGAGATATTATATTGAGATATTGAAAGTATGATAATATGAGATCATAATTATTGAGATGAGATTGGTGGATTGGATGTGAGATGTGATTGTGTTGATGATGTGTGCTGTTGTGTTATGCAGCCGGGTTTTGTATGATAGTGGTCGGAGATGAGATGTGATGATACATCAGGTGGTATGAGATTATGGAAAACCTTGGGAGTTGTGATGAGATACTCTCCCATTGGTTTTTGATTTGATGGTAAACATTGGAAGTTGTGATGAGGTACACTTCCACTGGTTTGATATGGTGGGAAGCCATGAGAGTTGTGATGAGGTACTCTCTCATTGGTTTCAATCCACTATTATACTTAGCCCGGATTAGCAACCATGTTTGATGGATGTTTGTATTGTGGTGTGATGATTGTTGTGATGACATTATAATATATGATATTTACATATATTGTATTATAATATAAATATATATATTTACATATATATTTATATAGGTTCGTTGAAAATTGATTGAGTAATCAGTAGCATGAGAACATAATGGTGAATACTAATTTGAGATATAAATGGTATATTCGTACAATGAATTGAAATATTGAGTACTATGTGATTTTGAGATGTTTGATGGATGTAATGAGATGAGAGGTGTTGTTGTGAGTATGTTCTGCCTGAGATAGCTGTTATATATCTTAACTGATATTTCAAATATTTTATATATATATTCCTATTTTGTTGGTGAGGTCATGTTGAGAGAATGAGTGCTTACTTGCTGAGCTTTTTAAGCTCATTCCCCTCTTCCCCCAAACATTTCAGGTAGTTCGCAAGAATAGCAGGAGCAGTACCAGATTGGGATCCACGTGCCACAATTGTATTTTTGGGTTGGTCCAGACATTCGAGTCGTCATTTGCATTTTTTTAAAAAGTCTTGTGTTGTAAACCATAAAGATTGTGTATACTTTATGAGTTTGTAATTGTGATGTATTATTTGTGTGTTTTAAATTGGTTGATTTGGCATATAGAGTGCTCGAGCTGAAGTTGATCGCAGACCTCTTTCTAGGGTTGGGCCCGCCCTAGGGAGGGGGTCGTGACAGATTTGGTATCAGAGCTTAGGGTTTTAGGTTCTGTAGACACGTTGCATTAGATGAGGGTATTAAAAGGGTAGTTTTGTGTCCGTAGAAAAATGTCTGGACGTGGCCGTGGTACTGGTACTCAACGTGGGAGAGGGATAGTTTGACGATACACGAGACTGACGTGTAATAGTGTAGAGAGACTTCACACTCAGACGATAGATTTTGAATTTGTTATAGCTTAATTGGTGTTCATCCGATTGTTGAGGATAACAAGGAGTTTAGACTTATACCATCAGTAGTTCGACAATTGCCCTTTTCGCTATTTCCGTAGTTGTATCTGACGTGATTTCTACAGTGGTATCTAATGTGAATTTGTTGTCGTAGTTATAATATCGTCGTGAGTGAGTAAGTCGAAGACATTAGAATTTTGGTGTTTGAGAAAAAACGAATAAGAGTTTATTGACACTTTTGTTTAAGCAAACAAATGCTATAATACCTAGTAAAGCAACAAAATATAAGATTTATGATTACATTATGGAATATAACAACTTGGTTGCGTTGCAAGGACAGGATCATCTTCGAATTGATAATCTTCCCATTGACGTTTCACACGTAGAGACATAGGAATGAGATCGTCGATGACTTGGATTTCGAGACTGTCAGGAAACTTGATTTTGTTATAGCCTTGAACGATACTTCTATATGATTCTTCGATAGTAGTGAAGATTTGCCAGTCTTTATCATTGGTATTACTTTCTAGGCTTCGACGGACTGAGTCTGCGGAGAGAGCTCTAAGATCACAGGATTGACGAAAAGTAATATCTTCTGGGAAAATATCATCGTATCCATAGTAAGCTCTAAGCTTCGGTCTAGATGGCCAATTACTGAGTCTCCAATTAATGAGTTGATGTGATGGTATGATTCTTATAAGATGAATTGGGTGGTAAACGATTGAATAGTCATCTGACCATTCTGGAGTAATGGTTTCGATCCAGACAGTAATACTTTTGTGTCGTTTATACCATCGATGTAAAATATTACTGATGAAGGGAGGAAGCTCACTTAGGCTGGCTTCTGAGATACCAAGATAGTTGGGATGGATTGGACTTAGTCCAAGAATAAATCCATTTAGGAAACCGAGTTCAAACAAGGTGCCGAGACTCCATTGGCAATGATTGAAGAAATCATGGCTGTTGATGAAAACTGTGGAATGGAATCTGTGATATCCACAATGAACAATCGCGGAATTATTTTTGTATTGGATTAAACCATTTGTTTTACCATTCCAAATGGTTCTAAGAATGAAACACCATCTCAAGAAGTTTGTAGGAACTCTTGCCACGATATCCATTGCAACCTCTTTAGGTAAAAGAGCGGACGGAGCTTCATTGAGACAATTGTAGATATCTCTCCTAAGGTCTCGAACATAATTAGAGTCTATAATTGCACGATCAGTGACTGGCCATTTACAAAGCTTTTGGTATATCATCTTAGCTCTAGCAGATTTTGAACATGGATTAGGATTGGTAGAGGAGGATGCCATGAAAGAAATTTGAGTAATTCCATAAGAACTTATGCATTTCTTTATAGGGGTGATAGCAATAATTTCTTCATGAAAAGACGTTTTCACAGTATCCATGCATAATTGGAAGGGATAATAATTATCGTGATGATTAGATGTAAAGCAGATGTATGAGGGACATGCAAATCCTCTTTTCGATAGTGGGAATCTAAGGTGGTGGATTTTGCGAAAATTGCTAAAAACTCTTTACAGTTGTTGTCTGTACAGGACCCTAGGTGGAGCCTTTTCCTTTGGAGACAAGATAACCGGTTCGTCAGTTGGGGCACATGTTAGAATAATGATAATAATTGGAGGCATTATTCATATGATGGTAAGTGTGAAATGTATAATGATAGTTAGAATTTGAAATATGTTTCCATTCAGAATTATCTGAATTTTGGTGATAGATACGTTGGATGGAGTTTCTAAGTAACTGTGGTTGTAAACTGATTAGTATTCAGAAAAGATTAATGAAGTTACTGATACACTAAGTGGGAAGAATGTGAGTTAATTTTTGAACGTTAGACAGAGAATGTTCGAGGAGATGACATTGATATGATTGACTTTTGGATTGTTCAATAGTGGGAGTATTCTTGTTTATATGAAGGTTTGAACCACACCGTTAGACAGAATTATTATAGCACCAGGCAGTTTGACCAATGTGGAAAAAGAAGAGAACCGAGATTGTGAGGAATATGGACTACTACTTTCAGATTGAGTTCAGAGAATGTATAATTATTAATGATTAAGTCGTGATACCATATACGAGAAAGCTCAAGTGGGAGATCTGGGGTGAGACATATGATGATCCTTATTACATGAAAACTGAGAGCACTAAGATGTATCAGAGAAGACTTAATGGTGGTTGGGAATGAAGAGAGAGATTTAAGTGTTTATACCTCGGTGTTTAGTTTGTCAGTAGGATAAAGGAGATCGTCAGCATCCAGTTGGATTACTCCAGTCTTCATCTAGACCTGAGTGGCCATGGAAAATATCGTGATGGATTTTGTGGTACGGCTGTCGAGGGCGCGGTATGATTATGATGCAATATGTGTAGTAGGGAATCGATTGTGTAGGTCTGCTCATTTTCTAGCGATTTGAGTTATGTGGGGACCAGAGAGTTTAGCAGAACTGTATGTGGAGCAGATTGTGCGGTTACATGTGTACCATAACGATTGTATTAGATAGAGTTGTCAGATTTACCTTTCAATTTTGACAAAATTTCTTGAAGACTATAGGATCGAAGATTTCTACGAGCACCTCATTCCACCATCGGACTGATGATTAGTCAAAGTGGACTATTCAGACATTAGATGATTTGCTGAGATCGTGTGTTTTGACATAATGGAAGTTGGCGTGAATATTTGTATTTGATCGAGTTTGCCTATAACTATAGCTTTTTGACTAGAATCGACATGACTTCATTTAAGGCTTTACGAGAGAGGCAATTTAGGACTTTCGTTTGTTAGGACGAGATTGAAGACAGACAGATTCAGATTAATCCGAGCGAGACTGTTGGTCGAGTAGAATCGATAGAAGAGTTTGGTAAACAACAGGGGGTATGATCTCGAGTACCAAATTAGGGATACTGTATTCTTAAAATTTCTTATTGGGAGGGAGCATTGAGGTTTGGCCGGAAGAGAATGTTTTCTTCGAGCTGTAATGGTTCTTTAGAGATTTTAAAAAAAATAAATGGTGAATAATGACGTATCATATAGCATTACCATTGGGATTAGAAAGAGATTCATAAAGTGATTCGTATATTCGATCTAACGAAGTTTGTATCAGATTATTGACATATTTTAGAAAGTTAACCGTCGGACCTGAGTAAGAGCTTGACATACGAAGATCAGCCGTGGAGATCATAGATCAAAAGATTTGAGAGTTGAGATCCTGATGTATTCCTCTTGTGAAGGTCTTGTGGACTAATCATCATAGTCGGGAGGTAACTTGGAAATTGAAACAAGACATGATGGAGAAATATCCAGAACTATTTGAGGATTGAGAAATTTCGAGGACGGAATTTTTGTAAGGTGGGTAGATTGTAATACTACGTGACAAAAAAAAAAAAAACTTTTTTTATAAGGGGCCGTATCACCTTTTCCATTTTCTCTCAGCCTTTCTTTCTCTCCCATTTCTTTTCTTTTCTTTCTCTTTCTTCATTTTCTCCCAAATACTCTCTCTCAACTGAAACTTCAAACTGCCGTTGCCGCTTCACCGCCGGTAATCAGCCGCCACGCACCGGACCACCTGAAAGCTTCCGTCGTCAGCTTTCCATATCCGCCGAGAACGAGCCGAAAGGACGCCGGACGCGCCTCCACGCGCCGCTAGAAGGGAGCGATACGTCGTCGTTTCTTCTGCAATTTCCGGCCGTCTCCGGTCACTTCTGACGGCCACCTCTGGCGAGTGAACACTTTTCAGGCCGAGATCTTTCCAACGGCAATGGTCACTTCCCGATCCGACATCCTTTGGGTTGTTTTCCGTTTTATATCTACCGGTAATTCGGGATTTGTACTGGAAGTTGAGATCCGACCGTTGGATCGACGATCCGAACGTTTCAGATTGTTGCTCTCGATTATACGAGCGTTTTGGTATATATATCCACCGTTGAAAGTTTCTGGTGGTGGGGCCCGCTTTTTAGTTGTGGGGCCCGATCTTCGTTGTGGGGCCCGCTTGCCTCGTTAAGCGTATCAGCAAGTTTTGAAGCCGTCACTGTGATTCTTGAGATATTGGCTGACTAGTGGATCTTTCTTTGAGAGATTTGGAGATCGTTGGAGCTCGGTATGTAATTATTACCGTTTTGGGGGTGTAAATGATAGAATTGGAAAGTTTTGGACATAATTGTAAATTTGCATAATTAAGAGGGTAAAATTGTAAATTCTGCTAATTAGGGGTTAAATAGTAATGTTTACGAATTGTAGGACTATTTGGGCTTATTATAAAAGTTTAGAGGCTAAAATGGAAATTTAGAAAGTTTAGGGGTAAAATCGTAATTTTGGATAAATTGAGGGACCTGATCGTAATTTTACATTTTTCAGATTCTTGGCGAGGATATAGATTTATTCAGAGCTTTTGCATGGATAGAGGTAAGTACACTCTGTGGTGATTCTCTCAACATTTGTTTGATGATTGATGGTTGTTGTGAGAGTTGGTATATATATATATATATATATATATATATATATAAATATATATTGGCATAATTTATATATATATATAAAAATTGATATATATATATATATTTACATTTGTGAGATATTATATTGAGATATTGAAAGTATGATAATATGAGATCATAATTATTGAGATGAGATTGGTGGATTGGATGTGAGATTGTGTTGATGATGTGTGCTGTTGTGTTATGCAGTCGGGTTTTGTATGATAGTAGTCGGAGATGAGATGTGATGATACATCAGGTGGTATGAGATTATGGAAAACCTTGGGAGTTGTGATGAGATACTCTCCCATTAGTTTTTGATTTGATGGTAAACATTGGAAGTTGTGATGAGGTACACTTCCACTGGTTTGATATGGTGGGAAGCTATGAGAGTTGTGATGAGGTACTCTCTCATTGGTTTCAATCCACTATTATACTTAGCCCGGATTAGCAACCATGTTTGATGGATGTTTGTATTGTGGTGTGATGATTGTTGTGATGACATTATAATATATGATATTTACATATATTGTATTATAATATAAATATATATATATACATATATATTTATATAGGTTCGTTGGAAAATTGATTGAGTAATCAGTAGCATGAGAACATAATGGTGAATACTAATTTGAGATATAAATGGTATATTCGTACTATGAATTGAAATATTGAGTACTATGTGATTTTGAGATGTTTGATGGATGTAATGAGATGAGAGGTGTTGTTGTGAGTATGTTCTGCCTGAGATAGCTGTTATATATCTTAACTGATATTTCAAATATTTTATATATATATTCCTATTTTATTGGTGAGGTCATGTTGAGAGAATGAGTGCTTACTTGCTGAGCTTTTTAAGCTCATTCCCCTCTTTCCCCAAACATTTCAGGTAGTTCGCAAGAATAGCAGGAGCAGTACCAGATTGGGATCCACGTGCCACAGTTGTATTTTTGGGTTGGTCCAGACATTCGAGTCGTCATTTGCATTTTTTTTAAAAGTCTTGTGTTGTAAACCATAAAGGTTGTGTATACTTTATGAGTTTGTAATTTGTGATGTATTCTTTGTGTGTTTTAAATTGGTTGATTTGGCATATAGAGTGCTCGAGCTGAAGTTGATCGCAGACCTCTTTCTAGGGTTGGGCCCGCCCTAGGGACGGGGTCGTGACAGTTGCTGCTGCTTAGTTATCTCTTATTGCCGCTGCAAATCAGAAAAATTTAAAATACATCACTGTTTTTTTTTTCAAGTTTAAAGAAGCAGTTTTAATTAGCCCTTGGCGATTAATTTTTACATCAACTAATTTGGTGCCCAGCCTAACTGAATTCATTAATATTTTTTTTAGTAATCACAGTGTTCAGGGAATGACTTCAAGGAAATATATCTAGTGAGATTAGAACTATGAAACAGATAAAGAACAAACTACTCAAACTCAATATCTTTACCACTAAGGCAACCCCTTATAGTTAACAGAATTCATTACTTGTTAATTAGTAATAAGAAAAATTCAACAATTACTAAAAAGGGGGATGATCATTAATTGGTGTCTCATTATACAAATTTTATATATCTTATTAATTTATAAAACGAGCATTATTAATGAGGCTTGAAATTAGATAACAGTTTTCTTGAAATTTTTATTTCTTGAAATCATTTTTCTCTTCTCCATTTTTTTTTAAAAATTTTAGTATCAAGTTTCAACCAACATGTCAAGTAGTGTGAGTGTGTATATATTTCAAATTTTCACAACTGTGCAAAAATATTGGCTTTTAGAAAGAGTTATAACTAAATGTAGCATTTTAATTTAGTGTGGCACTGCTAGTATTTTAGATTTACATCTAAAATCTTATCCAATACATGCATATGACATACAGAAATTAACACAATCGTATACATTATATCTATCTAAAGTAATTTTAGTGAGTGAGAGAATCAAAGGAAGTGAAAATATACCAGAACAAATTTGAGGTAATTATGCTCCTCCTCCAACATTTTGCCCTATATAAGTTCATCCAAAGAAAAAAAATACAAACACCAAAGTTAGGCAAATTAGCTAGCAAATTTTTACTAATGAATTAATATAAGAATATCAAGAACCTTCCATTTGTACTAGTATTAAACAAGCCAAATGAAATAAAAATCTTATACAAAGATAATTAAATTTAAATTGCTGTATTTTTAATATATATATATATATATATATATATATATATATATATATATATATATTACATGTACATTTTTTTCATACTGTCCAGCAACTCGTTCTGTCACAAGGGAAATAAGACAAAAAATAGAAAGATTAGACAATATTCTTCATTAAAACCCTAACAAGGGCTTATAAATTAATGTACTAGCATGTCTGCAGTGAATGCCGGTGAGGCCATTTTCGAGGGCATTCTCGAAGGACATATCTTATATTATACTTATAGCAAGCTCATTTAACAAAATATTGAATAATATATTAAAAGAATGAAACGTTAGATATTAAATAAATGATTACCTTTAAGAAAATTTTCAAGTGAGGTTCGGTTTTTGACAGTCAGCGGCGAATCGCTGTGATAGTAGTTGAAGTTGCGAGTTTTTTCAAAGAATATATGATGGTTATCATTGTCCACCTTTATGATATTAAATATATGATGGTTATCATTGTCCACCTTTACCTCAGCTAAAACATTAGTTTCCTCATCCATAACCTCTACAGTCTCTTCCACGGAGGAAAAATTGACTCCCCGATTACCCTTTTGCTTCTCCTATCGATCACAATTTCTCAGTGAACTGTTATTAGGCATTTCTCCCAAGGACAATTTCCGATGCTCAAACGACTCCAAATCCTTGCCTCGAATCGCTCTTTTCTCCAAACACGACCCATTGGTTACTACACAGCAACCATCTACTTCACTTTAACTCTAATTCAAACAAACCCCATGTTCTTCGTCATCCTCCAAGTTCTCCAAAACTGAACAGGCCACATTTTCACACTCACTAATTGACCCATCTCTATCACCAACAATCACCTCTGTAATATAAGCACATTTTCCATTTCGAGACAAACCCAAATTCCTATCTGGTGAATTATAAACACCAATTTCCCCCCGATTCTCATTGGAACAAACCCTACCAACTCTACATTCATCATCCAACACTTTCTCCAAACCCACACCCACCAAATTTCGACACTCACAAGCCAACCCATCTTTATTACCGATGCCAGTATCCTCAAACATTGGCGGAGCCCACACAAAGAGTGGCATCATCATTAGACAAAGCCAAACACCTATCCGACTTCATACTGCCATTCACATTAGCATCAACCACATCAAAATTTGTCTCCAAGCACAAATGCCGCTCAGAAACAGAGTCACCCGAGGGTTCATCAACTGAAGTCAAATTCTCACACGAACCCATCTCAGCTTTTAGCATTTTTCAACAAACTAAGAAACGTCCATCATTCAAAACCTAATTAAAATTGATTAAAATAAAACCACCAGATGCAATGCAAGCTCTACCCACCACCAATGAAAACCCTAACCTGTATGTTCCATTCAGCGTCTTCGTTAACAAAAAGCAGAACCGCAACAAGTTACCTGCTTCAGAAGCTCTAATCACGCATACACGAATCCTTGAGCGGCTTGAAGGAAATACTTGCAGAGAATTTTCTATATCACACAGTAGCCTCTTGCCTCGTTTTCTTTTATTATGAATGAAAAGGATTATATAGCTAGGGTAAAATTGTGGCTTAACCCTAATATGTGAAAAGCCAAAATTATCCTCCCTTTTATGTCTAAAATTCGGCCAAGGGAGATTATTTTTAATTTAAATTTTGTGTGAATTAAATTTTTAAAAGGATATCATATATCCTATTATAGCTTTGAAATTAATTCGAAGATATAATCAATATCCTAATATTGATTAAAATTAACTTTCTCAATTAAATAAAATATTCAATTCAAAATTCACCCCTAAAATATTCTTTTATATGACTTCAAGAGAAAAATCTAGATAAAAGGTTAAAAAAATTTGAAATGAAATAAATTTATAGTCATTAATTTTTCATTCAAAGCCCAATTAATTCACACCACTCATTAACTCTTTTTTTTTTGGATAACCGGGGTGTCCGGGCCAGCTTACGTGCACCTCGACTAATCCCCTGGACCTTTGCCCCGTGCCCTCAGAATTTTCCCAACACAAATTAGGGTAAGTCGCTGGCTTTTCACACCAAGGGGCATAGCCCCAAGGAAATTCATCTAGTGTGATTCGAACCTTGAACCTGAGAGGGAGCAAACCACTCAAGCCCAAAGCCCCCTCATTAGCTCTTCGTAATATAGCTATGACATTAAAAAAAAATGTCCACACAATTTTAGCTCTTGAATTGGATTAAAAGTATACTTAAACCTGAATATTTCCGCAGCTACCGGATTAATCCGAAAAAATCCAAACTAAAATCAATTAAAAAAATTTTTGGATAAATTTTAAAAAAAATTTCCTCCTTTACTGGCCGTTAGAATAGAACGTGGTTGTTGTGCTCTCCGTCTCTTTTTGTTCATTTTCATTTTTTTTTTCATGCATTCTTCCGTATTATCAAATAAGTATCGGCATATGTAACCTGCTTTTGTCCTCTTTCCGTCTTGTTTCTACATTATGCGATTTTTGTTTTTTGTTTTTCTGTAGCCGGAGACTAAAAACGTCGCCGTTTGTTCAATTTGTTTTGAGTTAGCGTAAGCCTATTTTATTATATTTGTTTTTGTACCTATTTTATTATATTTGTTTTTGTATTGTGAAAGAAGTACGCTTCTCTTTGCTCTTAATGCCTGTTTACGAGTAAATGTGTTTTATATTTGTGTGTAGATATTAATGTATTGTTTTTGTTTGAATTTGTGACAGGGAAAAACGAAATTTTTTAGAAAATGATGGGACAACCAGTTGCAAAGAGAACGCGTGCCCAAACGGAGCGTAAATTGTGTGAAGATGTAAATCATATGAAGAAGATAAGACATGAAAAACGGAAGGCTGAATCATCTAGTTATAAAGTAGTTAATGTAGTGATTCATCGATCACTCTTGGAGTATTTTGAGGAAAAATCGAATTGTATTTCTATTACTACAAGAATAGATACAAAGTTTACACAATGAAACTTATAACAAAAACCTCACACACTCTCTCTAATGTTTACACTCTTCTTTGAGATGGTTTACAACACTGGAATGACCTCAATTTATAGTGCCAAAAATGACTACTATTCATTCCTGATTTGGTGGCATCAATTGATCATACTTGTTGACTATCATGCATGACAATCAAAGCCACAAATCAAGCCACCGAAAGTAGGTTTGTTGCTTCTTGATTTGCAGCTTCCTGGCAGCTTCCTATGGCTGTGTCTTGCAGCTGGATCTTGGCTTCACCTCATGCATGGGACATGCATGCCAGCAGACTTTACAATTCTCCCCCTCCAGCTGCATCTGAAGCGATCATCATCTGACAACTATCCCGATTATGTCTCTGCACAACTCTAGCTTGTCTCTGGTAACCACATTTGTTAACATGTCAGCTGGATTCTCATCTGTATGGATCTTCACTAGTCTCAGCAGTTGTTGATCCATCACCTCGCGTATCCAGTGATAGCGAATATCAATGTGTTTCGTCCGAGCATGATACATTGAGTTCTTGGTCAAGTCCAGAGCACTCTGACTGTCACAATGTATCTTGTATTCTGTCTGCTTGATCCCTAACTCTGGGAGAAGACGCTTTAGCCACAATATTTCTTTTCCTGCCTCAGCTATGACAATGTACTCAGCTTCTGTTGTGAATAATGCAATACACCTCTGCAATCTTGACTGCCATGATACAGCTCCCCCTGCAAAAGTGTAGATGAATCCTGATGTAGATTTCCTACCATCAAGATCTTCTGCCATATCTAAATCTGTATAGCCTTCCAAGATCGGATCAGCTCCCTCGTAACACAGACGAAACTTCGTTGTACCCTTGAGGTACCTGAGAATCCATTTGACTGCCTCACAGTGTTGCTTTCCAGGATTAGAGAGAAAACGACTCACTACACCCACTGCGTGTGCAATATCTGGCCTGGTACATACCATTGCATACATAAGGCTTCCAACAGCTGAAGAATATGATATTGCTGACATTTTCTCTATCTCTTTCTTATATGAGGGGCACAAACTCTTGCTCAGTTTGAAATGGTGCGCTAGCGGAACGCTGACTGGTTTGGCTTTCTGTATATCGAACCTTCTGATTACCCAATCAATATACCTCTCCCGTGAAAGCTATAATTTCTTGTTCTGTCTGTCACGAACAATCTCCATTCCCAAAATCTGTTGAGCTGGTCCCAAGTCTTTCATGTCGAAAGCCTTGGAGAGTTCCTTCTTCAGCTGGCTGATCTTCGCTGCTTCTTGTCCAACAATCAACATGTCATCTACATACAGTAGAAGAGCAACAAAATTTCCATCTGGAAACCTCTGAATATATACACATTGATCTGCTGCAGTTCTTTTGTAACCTTGACCCACCATAAATGAGTCGAACTTCTTATACCATTGACTCGGTGCTTGCTTGAGTCTGTACAAGCTCTTTTTCAGCTTGCAAACAAGGTTTTCTTTTCCTAAAACCTTGAATCCTTCTAGCTGCTCCATGTAGATTTCTTTATTCAGATCAACATGAAGAAATGTTGTTTTGACATCCATCTGTTCAAGCTCCAAGTTCAATCTGGCTACAAATCCTAGGATAACTCGAATTGAAGCCATTTTTACCACCGGTGAAAAGATCTCATCAAAGTCAATTCTCTTTTTCTGTAGGAATCATTTGACCACTAGCCGAGCTTTATGTTTCACCACTTTCCCGCTGCCATCTTTCTTGAGCTTGAATACCCATTTGTTCTTCAGTGCCTTCATTCCATGTGGGAGCTTGACTATCTCATAAGTGTTGTTTTTCTGCAGAGATTCCATCTCATCCTGCATTGCGTGCAGCCTTTTGTCTTTGTCTTTATGAGATACCGCTTGGTTGAAGGTTTCTGGCTCCCCCTCGTCAGTAAGCAGAATGTATTCCGATCCTGAGTATCTAGCTGATGGAATCCGGCCTCTCTCGGATCTTCGTACTGGAGGCTCTGGCTGTCTGTTGTCATCCGGATCTGTGGATGATCCCGAAGCCTCTGAATGAGCAGGCTGCATCTCCCCCTACTCAATACCTCATTCCTCTTATAGTTATGCTTTTGGTATGTCTTGCACCCCATCATCATCTGTGGCCACTGGTGTTGGTGCTGGGGTTGTGTTTGGATTTGTATCGACATTGTCGGCACTGATTTTAGAAGGCAACCTGGGCTTTTCAATGTCTTCTATTGTCTGGTCTTCAAGAAATACTACATCTATGCTTCTGATGACCTTCATTTCCTTCGGGTCCCATAACCTGTATCCAAATTCTTCGTCTCCATAGCCTATGAAGATGCATGAAGTAGTCCTTGCATCGAGCTTCTGTCTGAGCTCCTTGGATACATGTGCAAATGCTAAACATTCGAATATTATGAGGTGAGAATATGATGGATTCTTACCAGACCACACTTTCTCCGGAATCTCAAAGTTCAACGGTACAGATGGTGATCTGTTGATCAGGTAGTAGGCGGCACGAACAGCTTCTCCCCAGAATGGCTTTGGCAGGTTAGCCATACTGATCATGCTTCTGACTTTCTCCATAATGGTATGGTTCATCCTTTCAGTGACACCATTGTGTTGTGGGGTGCATGGAACAGTCCTCTCGTGTCGAATGCCGTGACTTTCGCAGTAGGCATCGAACTCCCTGGAAGTGTATTCGCCTCCATTGTCTGCACGAAGGCACTTCAGTTTCTTCCCTGTTTCACGCTCGACCATGGCATGAAACAGTTTGAAATAGTCCAGAACATGATCCTTGATTTCAGAAAATACACCCATACTTTCCGAGAAGCATCGTCAATAAAAGTCAGAAAATATTTGTTACCGCCTAATGAGTTTACATCCAAGGGACCACTGTAGACAACAGAACTTGACGACGCTGTTCTAGGCTCGCGGCCTAGTTGGGAAGTACGAAATAACATGGAGTCGCCACCCGGTGTGAACCGGGACAAAGATTTAAGGCCGCACTCACCCCTCGCAAGGGAAGACCTCAAACCGTTGGGTTCGGAATGGTCCCTTACTTATGTCACTTGTGATGATATGATTTGTGCAATAAACTAACCGAATCTATTCAACATTCATGCTCAAGGGTACTCAGATCTAACATGCTTTCATCCAAATAACTCCACGCAATATAACACAATGAGCATATTGAACAATTAAACCAAAGTAAACAAATAACAAATTAAACATAAACATAACTAAACAAAGCATCATGCATAAAGAATAAAGAAACGACATGCCTAAATAACATAATCATGCTTCGAACATTAAATAATAAACTAAATTAAATCACGCTTAAAATAATAAATAAACAACCTATAAACTGTAACATGCTCAAATATAAATTTTGGATGAGACGAGATATGTGTATCTTAAGCGGTACGTGGCGTTGTATCCCGAGTGCAGACCATACTACCGTCCATTCGGAATCGGCTATGGAATTTACGTCCGGGTTTCCATCCGATATACCACAAAAGGGAACACATATCCCGCTCATCCAACAATCACATCATGCCTCAAACGACTCTCATGCAATTATATATCAAAATAAATAAAACAAAAATAAAGAAGATAAGTAAAAAGGGTGCCCTCAGGTCTAACCTCTTTTGTTGTCTCAAGAAAGGGCGTTACACGTCCGTTGGAAGGGTGATTGATCCGATGCTTTTCCGGTTTGTCTACTCAACGGCTTTCCTCGCGGTTTCACTGCTCGGGTTGTTGTTTTCACTCCGTTTCTCTACTGTTTTAAGGGTATTTTCTGGTCACTGTTTGTTGGTAAAATAATGTCATTAAAACAGTAATAAACACGCAAAACAAACAGATCAAATTACCCAAAGTAGATCTAGATGCAAAACCCTAAAACCAGAAAACTTTGTGACAAACCAGAAAATGAAGATTACAGAAATGTCCAAGTCGAGATTATCTCTGTCCTTAAGAACTTATTGGCCCGTCACAGGTGCTCTACGGTTTCTTCTTGCCATTGCCAACGTTCTCCCAGGATAACTTGGATGCTACTTGTACAAGGAGCACTCCTTCACAAGTTTATGAACAAGGAAGATGATGAAACTCTCTCTCAAAAACAAAACAAAAACCAGTGTCTCTTGTTTAATTCGGATATATTTTCCTCTGTCTTTGTAATCAATATAAAGTCACCTTATATAAGGCATGTAAGGGTGCCAATAGGGCACCCTTTGGGTTGGGGTGCAACCCTCCAAAGGGTTATACCCCTCACAAGCACCCAATGATACCAAATGACAGATTTACCCTTAATGAATTATTGTGAAGAATTTCCTACAATCCCCCACAATTCTTCAAATATTCATGGAGACACTCGAGAGAGTTACCATGAACTAAAGCTGCATCGAAATAGGTAGCTTTCGCCTTGAACCTTTCCTAGTGAGTGACAATCGGATTTACTTGGCAAACCAGTGACCCATAGTCTTGAACTGTTCTGCCGTTGGTGTAAACCAAGACATTGCCAACACACAGCTTTAATTCGATCATTTTCCCGTTCTACGGTTGTGTTCATTTTGGCCCTGAACAACGGTCCTGGATTCATCAAGTACTTTAGGGTAACCCCCCTTTAAAGGTTCCCATGGAAGCGGCCTCACTTCTTACTTGAAATAGGTGATCTGCTATGAAGAGGTAATCTGTCTTTACCCCCATTAGGACTCATCTCCTAATATAGTGATCATTAAAAGCCTTAGCTTATCCTAACCAATGACAGACAGCACTCAGCGTCATTATCGGAATGGGAAAGAGTACGAAACTCTTCAGTGCTTGTTTTGAATTGCACAAAGTTTCTGTTGTCCCTTTTGAACCTAGATCTTGGGATCTCCAGTCAACTAGGTTGGGTTTCCACAGTGACAATTCTTAGATTATAGGCTTCAAGCCCATTCCCCTCGATGACTTCTCAACTTGCTCTCGAGGTAAACCTTTAGTTAGTGGATCCGCTAGGTTTTCCTTCGACCTGACATAATCGATCGTTATTATGCCACTTGAGAGCAGTTGACGTATGGTATTATGTCTCCGACGTATGTGTCGAGACTTACCATTATACATTGTATTTTGGGCTCTCCCAATTGCCGATTGGCTATCACAATGTATGCTAATCGCTGGCACACCGGTTTGGGCCAACTAGGAATATCCTCCAGGAAGTTTCTAAGCCATTCTGCTTCTTCCGCTGTTTTGTCTAACGCTATGAATTCTGATTCCATAGTAGACCGGGCAATACACGTTTGCCTCGAGGATTTCCATGACACGGCTGCATTACCAAGTGTGAAAACAAATCCACTCGTGGATTTGGAATCCACCGTATCAGATATCCAGTTAGCATCGCTGTAACCCTCTAGTACAGCAGGATATCTCTCGTAATGTAGCCCATATTTTGAAGTTTCCCCGCAGATACCTCAAAACTCTTACTATGGCTTTCCAGTGGTTGTGTCCTGGATTGCTCGTATATCTGCTAAGCCGATTCACAGCTTGAGCGATATCAGGTCGTGTGCAATTCGTGAGATACATCAGACTTCCGATGATTCTCGAATACTCTAGTTGCGATATGCTTGAACCAGTATTCTTTGATAAATGAAGTGTTAGGTCTACAGGGGTTCTAGCTACATTTAGATCCCCTTTGATATATTTATCGAGTATCTTCTCAATATAATGAGTCTGTGATAATATATATCCGTCTGATGTCCTAGAAATCTTAATCCCTAGGATTACATCAGCTATCCCCATATCAAATCTACTGGATAACACGTTTTTGGTAGACTGAATCATTTCATGATTACTACCAATTATCAGCATATCGTCTACATAGAGACACACAATGACATATCCCTTTTGAGTTGATTTAGTGTACACACACTTATCACACTCATTGGTTTTGAACCCATTTGACAACATTTCTTTGTCAAATTTCTCATGCCATTGTTTCGGTGCTTGTTTTAATCCATACAAGGATTTTACAAGTTTGCACACCTTCTGTTCTTGTCCAGGAACACAAAACCCTTCTGGTTGTTCCATGTAAATTTCTTCATCCAATTCACCATTCAAGAATGCCGTCTTTACATCCATTTGATGTATTTTAAGACCAAATATAGCTGCTATGGCTATGAGCATTCTTATCGATGTGATACGAGTCACTGGTGAATAGGTGTCAAAGTAATCAAGGCCTTCCTTTTGTCTATAACCTTTTACGACAAGTCTTGCCTTGTACTTATCTATTGATCCATCCATTTTCATCTTCCTTTTGAATATCCATTTGTAGCCCAATGGCTTACAACCTGGTGGAAGATCAACCAACTCCCAAGTATGGTTCTGTAGGATTGAATCAATCTCACTATTTATCGCCTCTTTCCAAGAGGTGCCTCAGAGAAAACATAGCTTCTTTATAGCTTTGAGGCTCATTTTCTAACAGGTATGTCAGAAAATCGGGACCAACGACTTAGACGTTCTAGCTCTTTTGCTACGTCTAGGCTCGATTGTCTCAGTATTAACACGTTTATCTGATTCTAGGTCAACCTGATCACTGTCCTTGACAGCGTCAGTCGTTCTTTTGAGAGACACTGTGCGCTGTCTTTCCTTACAGGGAAACGTCTCTTCAAAGAATGTCGCATTCCTTGACTCAATTATCATTTCAGGATTGATGTCAGGAATCTCCGACTTGTGTACCAAGAATCGATACGCACTACTGTTGCGAGCATATCCAATGAATATACAGTCAACAGTTTTTGGTCCTATTTTAACCTTCTTAGGTTTAGGAACCATTACTTTGGCAAGACACCCCCACACTTTGAGGTATTTGTAGGAAGGTACGAAACCTTTCCACAACTCATATGGTGTCTTGTCCAACTTTCTGTGAGGAAGTTTGTTAAGAACGTAATTCGCGGAAAGCAAAGCTTCCCCCCACAAGTTCTGGGGTAGTCCCGAACTTGTCAACATGGCGTTCATCATTTCCTTCAACGTTCGGTTTTTGCGTTCTGCAATTCCGTTCTGTTGAGGAGAATAAGGAGCAGTGGTTTCGTGAATAATTCCGTGCACAGAACAATATTCACCGAATGGTGAAACGTATTCACCGCCTCTATCACTCCTGATTCTTTTGATTTTCTTGCCAAGTTGGTTTTCAACTTCGTTCTTATAGTGTACGAAGCTCTCAATTGCTTCAGCTTTGCTTCTCAGCAAGTACACATAACAGAATCTTGTGCTGTCATCGATAAAAGTGACAAAGTACTTTTTACCACCGCCTCTTGTTTGCACAATATTCATGTCACATACATCAGTATGTACAAGTTCCAGCGGTTCAGAACTACGTTCTATAGAATGAAATGATGTTCGATGCATTTTTGCTTCAACACATGCTTCACACTTACGTTGGCCATCAATTGCAAATTTAGGTATAAGGTCCAAGTTAATTAATTTACGCATAGTATCATAATTAACATGTCCTAACCTCCCATGCCATACATTTTGTGACACAATAATATAAGCAGACGAACTAGCTTTATTAATAGCACGGTTAACAGTCATTACATTTAGCTTAAAAAGGCCCTCAGTCAAGTAACCTTTTCCTACATACATATCATTCTTTGTCATCACAAACTTATCAGAAACAAATACAAGCTTAAAACCAGCCTTACTAAGAAGAGAACCCGAGACCAAATTCTTCCGAATATCTGGAACGTGCAGTACATTCTTCAATGTTAGCTCCTTTCCGGATGTCATCTTCAGAACCACTGTGCCTTGTCCGACCACCTGAGAGGTAGACGAGTTTCCCATTGTCAGATGATCGCCGCCATCGACCTTCTGGTACATGGAAAACATCTTACTGTCTGCACAGATATGACGAGTAGCCCCAGTGTCTACCCACCATTCTCTCGGATTCCCAACTATGTTGGCTTCAGTTACCACTGCTGATAGTTCCATCTCTGAGATATCATCAGTCAGCTGCTCGCCTTCAGTGACATGGGCCTCATTCTTCTTTTTCTTGCCCTTGTCCTGAGACTTCTTGTTTCTGCAGTCCTTTGACATATGACCGCTCTTTCCACAGTTGTAGCATTTTCCCTTGAACTTCTTGTTCCCAGAGTCAGCTCCACTGTTCTTTCTCTTTTTGCTATCCTTTACACCTTCAATGATGTTGGCCTTAGACTCCAGAGTCTTGTAGCTGGCCTTCTCGGACATCCTGTTGTCCTCCTCGATTCTCAATCGAACACTGAGGTCTTCAAGGCTCATCTGCTTCTTTTTGTGTTTCAGATAGCTCCTGAAGTCCTTCCATGATGGAGGTAACTTTTCAATTATGGCCGCAACTTGAAACGTCTCACAAAGTTTCATTCCTTCATCCAGTATTTCATGAATGATTAATTGTAGTTCACCCAACTGAGACATCACCGTCCTTGAATCTACCATTTTGTAGTCCAGGAACCTACCCACGACAAATTTCTTTTGTCCGGCATCTTCAGTTTTATACTTCTTCTCGAGAGATTCCCAGAGAATCTTCGCAGAAGTCATGCCTTGGTACACATTGTACAGGGTATTGTCAAGACCACCCAAAAGGTAGTTCTTGCATAAGAAGTCTCCAGACATCCAAGTCTGTTCTCGCTCTTCCTTGGCCAATTCGGATTCACCCTCCACAGGACCCGGAGGATCTTTGAGGAATTTTGCCAACTGGAGAGTTGTCAGGTAGAACAGCATCTTGCTCTGCCATTGTTTGAAATTTGCCCCACCAATTTCTCTCCGGTTTTTCTCCATGAGAGACCGGTACCGTGATATTTCCGCTAGCCATATGTAACTGGAAAATCAACAGGGTCAATTAGTCTACGAAAGACAAATTGCACAACGATCAACGAATGATCTTGTTCAAAGTGATATACGATAAATGTAGATATATATAATTCAATCAAGATTGGATGGAATTACTTGTGTATTATTACACTTTAAACTCTCAACCAATTATGCAACAATCAAACAATTTCAACTTTATCACTATGTGTATGCTTGTGATAATTGAACAACCTAATAATAACTTAAATCTATACTACCAAGATTAATGTGTTAACAGTATATGACTTACCAAGTTAATATTATTTAAGTTTGCAGTTTATAAGAATTACAGGACTATTTCGTTAGTGTCGCGTTCGTATCTACGTTCGAACGAGACTGTCCAGTGTGTGTGCGTTCGTGTTGCGTTTGATAACGCGTTCGAACGATGTGTTTCCAGAGAGTTCACGTTCGTAGCGTTTAATAACGCGTTCGAACGGAATGATTCCAGAGAGTTCACGTTCGTATAGCGTTCGTGAACGCGTTCGAACGGAATGATTCCAGAGAGTTTGCGTTCGAGTTGCGTTTAGTACGCGTTCGAACGTTCTAAGGCAGAAGGCTTTCGTTCGAGGTGCGTTTGAAGACGCGTTCGAACGTTCTTACGAGAATTCAAATTTTTAGCCTTCGCGTGCGTGGGCGTTCGAACGCCCTACGGGTTTTTCATGCACAGTTCGTATTTTCCAGAAAATATTAAAACCCTAACATGCAAATTACTATTTAATAACACGATACAATAAGTTCTTAAGATTGTTGGTAAAATAATGTCATTAAAACAGTAATATAAACACGCAAACAAACAGATCAAATTACCCAAGTAGATCTAGATGCAAAACCCTAAAACCAGAAAACTTTGTGACAAACCAGAAAATGAAGATTACAGAAATGTCCAAGTCGAGATTATCTCTGTCCTTAAGAACTTATTGGCCCGTCACAGGTGCTCTACGGTTTCTTCTTGCCAACGTTCTCCCAGGATAACTTGGATGCTACTTGTACAAGGAGCACTCCTTCACAAGTTTATGAACAAGGAAGATGATGAAACTCTCTCTCAAAAACAAAACAAAAACCAGTGTCTCTTGTTTAATTCGGATATATTTTCCTCTGTCTTTGTAATCAATATAAAGTCACCTTATATAAGGCATGTAAGGGTGCCAATAGGGCACCCTTTGGGTTGGGGTGCAACCCTCCAAAGGGTTATACCCCTCACAAGCACCCAATGATACCAAATGACAGATTTACCCTTAATGAATTATTGTGAAGAATTTCCTACACTGTTTTGGGTTAATTAGGGGACTGTTTTGTGGTTTATTTGGACTGGTTTGGGCTGCGGTTTGTGGACTGTTTTGGGGAAGCTTTTTGGGACTGTTTTTAGTGCAGTTTTAGGGGACTGTTTAAGGTTTATCTGGGTGGTAGTTTAAGGTTGATTTGGGTGGCAGTTTAAGGTTTATTTGGGTGGCGTTGAAGGGGGCAAGCGTGAGGGATGAATTGGCTAACAACGTGAGGCTGTGGGGGGAATACAGGTCTGTGGCGTGGGTAAAAGGGGAAGATTTGTGAGGGCTTGTGGCTTGCGTTAAAGGGCTGGTGCGTGGCTCTTTGTGGGTGTGGGCAGTACGTGCTGGGCGTAGTGTGAACGTGGGGCTAGGGTGCATGAGCTGGGCGTAGCGTGAACGTGGGGCTAGGGTGCATGAGCTGGCTGATGGCTGCTTGGACACGTGAAGGGTGTTGGGGAGAAGGTCTGAGTGCCGTTTGTTGAGTGGGGTCAGGTGAGGGTAATTTAGTCGGTTATTTTGGTGGGGTGATGTGAGGGTAGTTTAGTCGGTTATTTTGGTGGGGTGATGTGAGGGTTATGCGTGAAGGAAGGGGCTGGTGGCTTCGTTGAAGTGTGAAGGAGGGCTGGATGCTTGGTGCAAGGTCAGTAGGGTTTTGATGCTTGTGCTAGTGGGCTGGTGGCTGTTTGGCATTGGTCAAAGCGTGAGTTTGGTTATCTGTTGATGCGCTGAGTGGTGAAGGCTAGGCGTGCGTGTGTTGAGGGACAGGTCTGTGCGTGAAATTGGGCTGCTTGGGGGGGTTCTTTTCCACGGCAATTTGAAGGGATTTGTAGGATGTTTTTGGGCGTGAATGACTAGGGTAATTTTGTGTGAATGTTGTGAGATTTAGTCAGCCAGCCAGGGTTTTGAATGTGTGGAGAGGGATTATTTTTATAGGCAATGAGATGGGTTTTACATTGTTGGGGAAGGAATCAAATTTGTGTATTAATTATGAGATATTTTTAATTTAGTATGTGATAGGGAAAATCTTTTAATTAAGGGAAGTGATTTGATTTATTCTTTTTAGTTAAGGATAGGATTTATTTAAATTGGTAGGTGATTTCAATAAATTAGGAAAGTGATTTAATTTAATTTAGGAAGGTGATTTAATTTGTGAAATGTGTTTTAATTTAATTTAATTTAATTTTAATTATTTAATTTGTGAGATGTATTTTAAATGTTTTAATTATTTAATTTGTGAGATGTGTTTTAAATGTTTTAATTATTTTTGGATGTGATCTAATGGGTTTGGTATGTTTTAAAACAGAGGTTCAACAAGCAACCCGAAGCCAAACAACAAGGTTAAATCCAACGAAAATTCCATTTTCCAACTTTACCCTTCCAACGTCCGTTTCCCGCGACTTTCACAACTAAAGAGGTAGTGTCTCCATACGAGACTCATCATCGGGCTGATATGCAAAAATGCAATGCCTACAACCACATACATCATAGTACACCAGACTCAGTAACTCTGATTTCTTTGTATAAGAGAAATTGAAAGAGACTCTGTGTTGCTTACCGAATAGACAGTGGTTGCAAGGATCCAAAGCAGCATTTTTGGAGACAGTGATTAGATCCTTCTTTGTCAAGGTAGACAATCCATTTTCACTCATGTGACCGAGTCTCTGGTGCCACAGATTCTGAGAAGCCTCCTGTTCAGCTACATTGAGGCTTTCTGCACAGATCTTCACATGAGTCTTGTATAAGGTTCCACAGATGTGTCTTCGTGCGATGACCATGGCACCTTTTATCATTCTCCAAGTGCCATTGCTGAAGTGGCTAGCATAACCCTGTTTGTCAAGGGCTACCCCCGAGAGTAAGTTGAGCCGAAGTTCTGGAACATGTCTGACCTTCTTCAGGGTTATTGTATACCCTGCATTTGTCCGCAACTGTACTTCACCAATTCCCACTATCTGAGAAGATCTGGTGTTCCCCATCTTCACTGCTCCAAAGTGATACGAAACAGGATACGAAACAGACGAAACTCGATCCAAGATCCCGTAGACCCCCAAAGAACCTGTCATTGAAAACCCTTGGAGATAGCCTTAGATGAATTTTGCCAGCAAATCGGACGCCACAAAGGATGCCAACCCTTTGATAAGTCTTTGTTCAATCACTGAACGATGATAAAAATTTTCTCAATCTCAAGAAAAAGTTACTATTCACGCACAAAAAATAGGGTCCTTCATTAAGAGGTGTTTTTGAGTTTAAATAGTAACATACTCAAACCCTAAGAGAGCTAAAAAGACTAATATAGCCCTAAACTACCCATTATCAACTAAAAGCCCATAATTCCTAATTTCTAGCCCATTTTGAACCCAAAACTAAATAAAATAAACTAACCCAAATAATAAATAAAAACGGTAACCCCCGTTGGTTCCATACATGCAAATAAATAATAAATATGCCTAAATAACTGAAAATAATTCATGCTGCTCCCCGATGACTTGGGTCAAGTGTATAACTCTTGAACCCTCGTCCTTGAAGTCCAATAGGTCTCGAACATGCTTGTTCAATTCAGCTACATGGCGTTGGGCCAGGCTTGCCATAGCGTCCTTGATCTTCCGAGCCATGTTTCTTGTAATTGGTCCAACTGGTACATGGATTGGATCGACTGTGGGCTGGACCGAACCAGGTGCAGCTACGATCACATCATCCCCTCCCTCTTGAAAAGGATTCGACCTCGAATCGACACCTGCATCAAAATGGGACAAATCAGAAACATTAAATGAAGCAGAAACATTATACTCACCAGGCAGATCAAACTTATATGCATTATCATTAATCCTTTCGATGACTTGAAAAGGACCATCTCCTCGAGGTTGAATCTTGGATCTTCGTTGAGCCAGAAACCGTTCCTTACGCATGTGTAACTGACCGGCGTAAACACACACGTATAACGCAAGCGTACGTATCGTTCAAGTAGTATAAAAAGTATCGATCCCACGAGGACTTAATACCTAAGTTATTAATTTTATGAGGTTAAATGATTACTAGTATCTAACAGGTTGTTTAACTGATTTGAAATAGCGACGATTCTAAATTTAAAGACAATAAAATAAAATTGTTTGAAGGTAGATTTTAAGAAAATTCAATATTAAAACTATCTAGGGTTGTGATTTATTCCAATATTATTTAAAGATAAAGTGGTTATATTATAATTGGGTAAAATATTGATTTATTAACCTGGAACACCAATTTATGTAAAAGCCTCTTCCGATGGTCAATTACAAATACCTAGTATAATCCAATTGAACCATATGCCTATGTCAACCAAATTACCTAGATTCATTAAGATTAAGTTCCAATTATGGCTACCCTCGCCCGACAGGTATATTCCTATCCTGTAAGGAAATCTATTGAAAGGGTTATCTATCCTTAAGGAAGATCGTGGGCTGTTGAGTCTAAGGTCTTAAACTTAAAATCCCTATGTCTAGTTCATTTTAAGTTTACCTAATCAATTTAATTAATGGCCAGTTAATTAAAGAGCATTAAGATTAAGACTCAATAAATAAATCTTTATATTACCCAAATTATAATCTAACCCTTATAAGCCCGTGATATTGGATTTCATTACAACCCTAGATACTAACTTAGTTATGACACATAGCTAGGGCTAGTAAAAACTTAAAAGTAAAAACCATAAAGTAACAGTGCTGAAAAGTAATTACAGTAAAGTAAAAGCTTAAAAGTAAAATAAAATAAAATGCTAAGGTAAAAGAAATTATTTTTACTACTACTTATTTAGATATCTCCCAGTAAAATAATATATAAACTTGTAATATATTTTACCAACCGACCAATCTGGCGGTATCCTGATTAAATCAAATTAAGTCCAACCATCCATATAGGTGGTAATATTTGTCCATAATCCAGCCATAAAGGCGGTACCAAAATAAATTTACCAACCGACCAGTCTGGCGGTATCCTTGATTAGTCAGGTTTAAACCAGATTAAATAAATTTGCCAACCGACCAATATAGCGGTATCCCTTTATTAATCAGTATTTTAAATAGTAAATATATCATATTTAAGGGAGATTAATCTAAATAGCAATAGTAAAATAATTACCTTTCACCTTAGCATAGGGAAGTTACCTCCTCATAGTGAATAGTAAAAACTGTAAAAAGTAAAGAAAGTAAATTACTATTATTACAAAAAGTAATTAAAATTATTACAAAAGTAAAAAAATTAAAAACTAAAATATTCTAGAGAGAGAAACTCCCTAATTACATAGAAGGAGTGAGAGAGAAAGGTGTACTAAAAACTGAAAATTCGCGCTCTATTTATAGTAAAATTTTTCACTGTTCGAGCACTGTTCGCGCGTCGCGACGCCCAGCAGTTCCGCGTCGCGACGCTGGATTTGTCGACGTGGCACGCTGAGAAGGCGACACGTAGCAAGGCGGCTGACTGTTTAGAGCGACACGTGTCATGGCGGCTAAAACTCAATTATTATGCTGACGTCATTGGTGACGTGTCACTGTTCATGACGTCATTGGTGACGTCATGATGATGTGGCGTGCGCACGTTAGCGGATCTTCTGTGGTGGTGACACGTGTCACGGCGCATGTTAGCAAAGTCAAACTTCTCAAATTCTGATCCGTTGACCCGGCGCATGTTAGCAGATTCGGCTCACGTTGGGCGTCGCGGCGCGCAGTGTTCCAGCGGCGCGACGCGCAGAAGACGAAAATATCCCTGTTGACGCATTTTTGTCCGGTTTTGCCCCAAATTGCCTCCAGTGCTGTCCAAACTTTATTTATCTGCAAGATAACAATAAAACACATCAAAACGTTCATAAAACTCAAGAAACTATACAAAATATTAAGTTAAATGAATGGGAAATAGTGATATAAATATCACTTATCACACCCCCAAACCTAACATTTTGCTAGTCCTCGAGCAAAATACAAAATAAAATAACATAACAAAATTTAACTAAGCCACTTTCGTAGGGATCACGGTTGCATTTAGCATATGCAACAAGCCTTTAAACCCCTAGGTGTCCCTAGTGGACGAGTGTAGTCTCGTGAGGGTTTACAGCAATGATACCCACAAACATTTTACAAAAGTAAAAAGGTATTAAAACTAATGCACACAAAAGCAAAAAGACAAGCGAAAAGAGAATAAAGAAAGTTAGTGACTAATCAGGTGAAAATTCTACTCCAAGTTATTAGTTGTTTTGTTTCTTTCTAAATTACTAAATAAGTAAATTCTCCGATTATTTTTATCATTCTTCATATACACAACCAACAAAATATTAATCAACTCATTTTTGCCCACAACAGTCATAAGTGCAGTTGATAAGAGAGCAATATTTTTGTCCTAAAGTTCTATTAGAATTCACACCTTTTTGTAGCAATGGAATAATTTTTCTGATTTTTCTGATTTTTTCTTTGCTTTTTCTGAATTTTGACTTTTTATTTATATACAATACCTTTCGTCTATGTAGCGAGCTTTGGGTCGGTGGCTCCCAAACCAGTTGGTTTTAGGGCACCAGGTGTTAAGACACCCCTACGAACTTAATTACTCAGACTTCAGATATAAATATATATATATATATATTGTAGCATCTTCGATCCATGTAGCGAGCTTTGGGCCAATGACTCCCAAACCAGTTGGTTTTAGGGCACTAGGTGTTAAAACACCCTTACAGACTTAATAACCCGGATCTTAGATACTTTATTTTTAAACATCAGAATTTTTTTTTTTTTTTTATTCCATCACTTTTTGAGATGCTTCCTCCAATTGAACTAGAGCACTGAATATTACAAACTTTTCAATTACAGCTCATGTCCGTATGTTCCATATAAGTTCATAATACCTGCCAACTAAGCATATGAAGATCCATTTTAGTCAGTATTATGGAGAATTCACAAATTAAATAATTTAAAAGGAGATAAACAAAAATTAACTTGTTTCGAAATAGGTTTAAGATACGTCTCAGGAGCGGAAATTCCTTACTCGGCTATCTTTTACCAATTCCACCTTTTTAGCCAAAATAAAAACACAAAAAATGCAAAGTATTTTTGTAATTTTTGAAAATTTTCCAATTTTTTTGTATTTTTCGAAAAATTTTGGGACTAAAAATAAAAACACAAAACAAACAAGTACTATTAACTATACCTCACCCCCAAACCTAAATGAGACATTGTCCCCAATGTCTTAAACAGTAAAAGGAGAGTTTAGAAAATAATACCTGGTTAGCTGAAATTCTACAGGAAATTAAAGGTTAAGATCCAGATTAATTCGACGCCTCTTACCACGATCGTCCTCGGACCATTTTATCTTTGAAAGGAGAGGGTCAACTTGAGGTTCATAGGCTATGAGTTGGTCAATTAGATCCGGAGCAAGTCTGGCAGTGAAGAGGAGTTCTTTCATAGGTTTTGACACGAACCCATTTCTCCGAGCATCATCAAGAAACACACAAAGAAAATCATAAAATCCATCAACGTTAAGCAGTCCAAGTGGTTTCTGGTGTATGTTCAGGTTCGCCCAAGATAGAACTATAAAAATTTCTTCCAATGTACCCAAGCCACCTGGCAAAGCAATAAAAGCATCAGCACGGTTAATCATTTCTACCAGTCGTTCAGACATACCTGGCACGATCAGTTCCTCTCCGTTTGATGATCCAATAAGATTTGCCTCTGCCAAAGGTTTTGGGATGATTCCTAAAACATTACTGCCTCCTTCCTGTACGGCCTTTGAAACGATTCCCATAAGTCCAAGATTTCCTCCGCCATATATTAAGTGCATATTCCTTGCAGCTAAGACTCGACCCAACTCCTGTGCTGCTTCTACGTATTGTGGTTTAGTACCAACAGTACTACCGCAAAACACACAGATGTTCTCAACTCGTCTTCTTGAAGTGGCTTCCATTTTTTATGTATTTCTTTTTCTCAAATCAGGATGCATTCAAAAGTGCAATGATGAGTTGAATTTATAATACCTGAAAAGGGTGAGTAAAAATAGCACAAGTATCTTCCAAAGGACGATTAGTAGCAAAATAGTAAAATAGATCATGATAGTCAAAAAGGTCTGGATCCTGTCGGAGAAAATAGAAAAAACAATAAAACAAATTACAATTATTAGGAAAAGACAAAGAGATATAATTTGTACAAGAATTTACAGCTTGATTAACGTTTATGCGTCAGGGACAAGCTTCCCATCCAATTTTCTTATAAATTGGCAAACAGGGTCTTTTTTAGTCAGATTCCCGAGACTTAACTGTTGTCTTTCTTTTTGAAATTGTGTATGTAATCTGCGAAAGTCTATGTGAACATATCCACTGGGATGCGTCTCAAGAGTCGAAGATATATCATCTAACGACTCCTTACTCAAGCCATCCCTAATGAATTTAATTTTGTCTTCGCGATTAACAGACACCATTCCTAAAGAACGACAACGAGTATTACAATTCCAACGTGCACATTTGTAACAAACACCCATTTGCTTAGCTCTTCGTTTCTTTGCATATGTGCTTCTTCCAAAACCAGGCAAGTGTGAAATAAAAGAGTCAGAAGACTCACCTGCCAATCTGACTCGTGCTTCAATTACCCAACGAATGTCATTGGGCACACCATGGATTGTCAGTAGTCTCATTCGTTCCAAGCGAGCTTTGTAAACTTTCATCAGAGATTTTTGAGGGAGAGAAGGAAATTGCTTGTGAAGATTTGCGAGAGCTTCTTCCATCTTTGAAATAACTTTAATCTGCAAAAACTAAACACACAAATTAAATCACACCAAATCGCAATATATACAAAAATTGCATGGGTTGCCTCCCTGCGAGCGCTAAGTTTAAAGTCGTCAGCTAGACGTGACTTCTCGAACGTTTATGCTGGATCTGAAAGTGTGACACTTTCTTTTTGTCGCTCAAATGATTCTCCCCAGTAGTGCTTGACACGCTGACTGTTAACTTTGAATGTGTTGTTGGTATTAGGATCCATTAACTCAACAGCTCCATATGGTAAAATCTGAGTGATCACAAATGGTCCGGACCACCTAGATTTTAACTTTCCAGGGAAAAGTTTTAACCTCGAGTTGTACAACAACACCTGCTGCCTTGGTTTAACTGTCTGTGCACTATTTTTCGGTCATGCCATTTTTTGGTCTTTTCTTTGTACAATTTGGCATTCTCATAAGCCTGTAGGCGAAATTCCTCCAATTCATTGAGTTGGTGAAGTCTTTTCTCTCTGCAGCTTGTGAATCAAGATTCAGTTTCTTCAGTGCCCAATACGCCTTGTGTTCAAGTTCAACTGGCAGATGGCATGCTTTCCCAACACACCAATCGATATGGGGACATACCAATGGGTGTCTTGTAAGCTGTTCGGTAGGCCCATAATGCATCATCCAGTTTTGTTGACCAGTCCCTCCTTGTTGATCCAACGGTTCTTTCTAGGATTCTTTTGATCTCCCTGTTTGAAACCTCAACCTGTCCATTTGACTGTGGATGGTAAGCAGTGGCAATTTTGTGAGTAACTCCGTATTTGGATAGGAGTGCATCGAAGTATTTGTTGCAGAAATGAGAGCCACCATCACTGATAATTGCCCGCGGTGTTCCGAATCGAGTGAAAATGTTCTTCTTTATGAATTTGATCACAACTTTTGAGTCATTGGATGGCAGTGCAATTGCTTCAACCCATTTGGAAACATAATCTACAGCAACCAGGATGTACAGGTTTCCAAATGATGGAACAAAGGGTCCCATGAAATCAATACCCCATACATCGAATATTTCCACTTCTAGAATGTTTTGCAACGGTCCTTCGTTTCTCCTGGAAATATTTCCCGTTCTCTGGCACCTGTCACATTGAAAAGCAAAAAGATAAGCATCTTTAAAAAGAGTGGGCCAGAACAAACCTGATTGAAGGACTTTGGCTGCAGTTTTGTTTCCACTGAAGTGTCCGCCGTATGGTGATGAATGACAGTGTTGCAATACACTGTTGACCTCCTCCTGTGGAACACACCGTCTCAATAATTGATCAGCACACCGTTTGAACAGGTACGGCTCATCCCATATATAGTGCTTGACTTCTTTGAAAAATTTCTTCCGTTGCTGAGTTGTCCATTCCAACGGCCATTTTCCTGATACAATATAATTGACATAGTCAGCATACCAAGGAACTTCCTGTTGTTTTATGGAAAATAATTGTTCATCTGGAAAAGTTTCTTTGATTATTAGTTCTTTGTCAGCTGTTTCTCCATTCTCGAGCCTCGATAAGTGATCTGCCACCTGATTTTCTGTTCCTTTCCTGTCTCGAATCTCCACGTCAAATTCCTGCAAAAGAAGTATCCAACGGATCAATCTGGGTTTGGCATCTTTCTTTGTGATCAGATATTTGATTGCTGAATGATCTGTGTATACCACCACTTTGGGGCCCAGCAGATAGGAGCGGAATTTGTCAAAAGCGTACACAACTGCGAGCAACTCCTTTTCAGTGGTTGTGTAGTTGAGTTGAGCTTCATTCAGAGTTTGCTGTGAGTAGTAAATGGTGTGGAAAATCTTTGCTTTGCGTTGTCCCAAAACTGCACCTACAGCAAAATCACTAGCATCACACATTACCTCAAATGGAAGGGTCCAATCTGGTGCTACAATGATGGGGGCAGAAATCAGCTTCTGTTTTAAGATCTCGAAAGCTTCCTGGCATTCTTTGGTGAAGTTGAAAGGCACATCCTTTTCCAGAAGATTGCAAAGAGGTTTGGCAATCTTAGAAAAGTCTTTGATAAATCTCCTGTAAAAACCTGCATGTCCAAGAAAACTCCGAATCCCTTTTACAGATGTTGGTGGAGGTAGTTTCTCAATTGTCTCAATTTTTGCTTTGTCTACCTCAATTCCCTTTTTTGAGATCCGGTGTCCAAGAACAATACCTTCCTGTACCATGAAATGGCATTTTTCCCAATTGAGTACCAGGTTTGTATCTTCGCACCTTTGTAATACCTGTTCCAAATTTTGCAAACAATGATCAAAAGAATCTCCAAACACAGAAAAATCATCCATAAAAACCTCCATACTCTGCTCCAGCATGTCTGAGAAAATGGCCATCATGCAACGTTGAAAAGTGGCAGGGGCATTACATAATCCAAATGGCATCCTGCGGAAAGCAAAAGTACCATATGGACATGTAAAAGTAGTTTTCTCCTGGTCTTCTGGTGCGATGGCAATCTGATTGTAACCTGAATATCCATCAAGAAAACAATAAAACTCATGTCCTGCTAGTCTGTCTAACATCTGGTCAATAAATGGCAGCGGAAAATGGTCCTTTCTCGTGGCTTTGTTCAGCTTCCTGTAATCCATACATACTCTCCATCCCGTCACCGTTCTTGTTGGAATCAGTTCGTTCTTTTCATTTGTGACAAAAGTAATTCCTCCTTTCTTAGGTACACACTGCATAGGACTTACCCAAGTGCTGTCTGAGATGGGGTAAATGATACCAGCATCCAACCATTTGATGATTTCTTTCTTCACGACTTCCTTCATGATTGGATTGAGTCTCCGTTGATGCTCCACTGTGGTTTGTGTATTCATCGTTCATCAAGATTTTGTGCATGCAAAATGATGGACTAATGCCTCGAATGTCTGCTATAGTCCAGCCAATGGCTTTTTTGTGTTCTCGTAATACTCTTAGTAGCTTTTTCTTCCTGTTCCAATGTTAGTGAAGAAGAAATAATAACAGGTAATTCAGAAGAGTTTCCAAGAAATGCATACCTGAGATGGCTCGGAAGTAACTTTAGTTCCAGCTGCGTATCTTTCTTTGGCAGTTCCAGGCTTTCAACTGGTGGTGTTACTTTGAATCGGAATGGTTTGTCAAGGTAGCTGATACATTCAGGATTTCAGCATCTAGCTCGTTGTCTGTCATGTTGGTGATGCAAGCTTCAAGTGTATCGTGGGGATTTGACTCAGTATTCTGAACAATATTATCAATAACATCAACTCTGAAGCATTCTTCTTCTTCCTTTTCATCGCTTGGAAATTTCATGGCTTGGAAAACATTAAAGGTCACTTCTTGGTCCTGCACTTTCATTGTTAGTTCTCCTTTTTGCACATCAATCACAGTTTTACCTGTAGCCAAAAATGGTCTCCCGAGAATGATAGGTATTTCTTTGTCTTCTTCCATGTCAAGGATGATGAAATCTGCTGGAAGGATGAGTTTGTCAACTTTAACTAGCACATTTTCAACAACTCCTCTCGGAAATGCGAGTGTTCGATCAGCAAGTTGCAAAGATACTGAGGTAGGCATTGCTTCTCCAATTTGCAGTTTCCTGTAAATAGAAAAAGGCATTAAATTAACACTGGCACCTAAATCACATAAAGCTTTACCGATGTAATGTTCTCCAATGGTGCATGGAACTGTGAAACTGCCAGGATCTTTCAACTTTGGGGGAAGCTTCCTCTGAATGATGGCGCTGCATTCTTCCGTCAATGCTACTGTCTCGTAATCTCCCAATCTCCGTTTTTGTGAAAGGATGTCTTTCATGAATTTGACATAACTGGGCATTTGTTCCAAGGCTTCTGCAAATGGGATGTTGATGTGCAGCTTTTTGAAAATCTCCAAGAAATGAGCAAACTGTTTGTCCATTTTGCTTTTCTGAAGACGCTGAGGAAAAGGTGGTGGTGGAGTGATTTTTTCTGGTTCTTTTTCCTTTGCTTCTTTTTCTTTTACTTCTTCTGTTCCTTTGCTTCTTTTGGAACTTCTTCTTGGGACATCTGGATTCCAACATCTTTGTTGATTTCAGTACCACTCTTTAAGGTAATGGCTTGACATTACTCCTTCCCTCG